>JACTAT010000031.1:2963247-3217342 GCA_014526335.1 Chrysaora quinquecirrha
CTTGAGAAGTTAAGAAACTCTGCTAGAAGCGTTTACTACGATAAAAGGGCCGAGACACAAGAAACCCTACTTTGATTGGTAGACAAAACTTTCTTTTAAAGGAAATTACGAAAAAGTCTTCAAGCTTAAAAAGTTGCATTACACTCATTATTTTCTTTAGGAAACCGACTATAAGAAATTATGTCTTTTCTAAAAATCAAGAAACTCTTCTATATGGTCTAAAAGAAGTAAGAAAAAAGCTAGGAAACCACTTATGCTTTTAGGTTCAGCATTCTCTTTTACTGGTGTGTTTTGTGTGATGTTCAAGTAAAATAATCCACTAAAACTATCATACTTAGGGTCAATTCCGGAAAATGTCTATATTTCGATTGCTAAGATCGTGATACTTCATATTCAACACATTTTTGACCAAATTTTCGAAATTTCGATCTTTAAGATAAGAAACTTTTACTATACAAATTGTGCTCAAAGTTAGGAAACCCTACTATATATGGTTCAGAGCATAGTTTCTTATAAAAAATGAGTGTAGTGAGTTTGAAGAAATATTTCTACATGTTTTTCTTATATAAAGAACCACTTTATAAGGAACCTACATGTAGAAGGCCCAAAGATTTAAAGAACTTATACTACTAAAGAGAAAGTAATTAAGGAACTTTTCAATGTTGAATACTTTTATGACTGCAAATAAACAAGAATTAAAAACCCTATTCCATTCATTTGTAGTCGAAAATCAAATAAATTGTTCGTTACACATGTATCAAAGGTTTCCTTGAATAGTCTCGAGCTTTGCTTACATGGAACTGACTCTCTATTATTGTTACGACACTGAATGTGCAGTTAAAATTAAGGAACTATTAAGGAACTTTTGGAACTACAATTGCCTCAAAACGGTCAAAAATAAGGAACTTTAAGAACTAGGTCTTGAGGTAGGTTCCTTATAAATAGAAAAGCGTGTAGTTCAGGGTCAGTATGAATAAGCATATTTCTGTTTTGATGCATTAGATAAAGATTGTCAATGATGACGAGGCAAATTGTCAAATATTGGAAATCTTGTGGTAGAAATTAAAATTTCCAGTACAAGAAAAGTAACGCAGGTCTAATTATTGAAACATTAGTTGCAATTTTTAATCAATTGCTTCCTGGTTTCACGGTTACATTTTTAATAACTATCTTTATTTATCAATTATTTGGTATCATTTCCTTGAAGCCAATTATCTCTTTTAGAAGCATGCTTTATGCGGCCAAAACATCCATATCGTAATAACAGGAACAAAAACAAGATCCCTAAAATGAACGATGATGATTGGTTTACGCCTTAGCACATGATTGGTTGCTGCAGAGCAAGAAATTTGATTCGTTATTATAAATTAACTTACTTAAAAGTAATTGGGTGTTCTTAATACTTAATAGAAGCGTTGGGGTGTAATGACTTATACATTAAGGGTAATCAATAAGCCGAACTCAACCTAATAGAAATAAATTAATTTGGGCTCAATCCCTATAAAAGGGGCCTTGGTTTGCAGTTTTCTTCACAAGTGGTTCTGCTTCACAGAGTTTGAAGATCAAGAGAACGATTTCTTTGGAACAGAAAAAAGTGCAAAATGAAGTTGGCTTTGATCTGCATTCTCATTCTTGGATACGTCCACTATCAAGGTTAGTACCTTTTCTCATTGCCTTCTTTGTTTAAATGCTTACTAATTAATGCTCAAACTGGCGTACAAGATTGTTACTTTTCTGAACCCTGTAAAAAGCCGGCTCGATGCAGACAGAAAGAGTTCGTTTACTCACTTAAAATCTTCAACAAAATTTAATTCGTAATCTCGCTGCATAATGTGGCCTGAATGATGCTCAAAATCCATTATCAAGCTTCACAATTCGGTGATCGGTGCATTTTTACCCGCATCGGTTGTGAATTATTTCGGTTTATTTCAAGACGTTTATTTCTGAGGGGTTTTAGACGAAACACGTCAATGTTTGTCCAGCTTTTCATTTGAAATATTGAAACTTAGAGCATGGAGAAACTAGCAACGCTTGTTCCTAATTCGTTTCAAATCGTAAGGACGTACAGTACCTGGCGCAAACCAACATTAGTCACGTTAAACTAACACCTTCTGGTACTGGAGTTTCAAATCAATGACCATCGAGAATCTGGTATTCTTATACAAAGGTTCTTGTAAAAATACGTGTTAAATTCCCCTGTTCTAAGCTCGATGATTTTGTTGCTTTCTTAATCAATTTTTTCCTTTTCACTTTCGTAGCGTATGCATTCAACACCGATCGTTCTGATGAGGAGGAGGACAATGAAGTAGATTCCATCGAAGAAGATCCAGGCTTTCATTACCGACACCACAGCTACAAATATGGCAAACCTGGACCACCTGGCCCCCCAGGACCACGAGGCCCAAAAGGACCACGAGGCCCAAAAGGACCCAGAGGCAGACCAGGAAGACCTGGCCGTGATGGTAAGTAAAGATTTGGCACTTTAAAATCTTAATCTTAAAACTATGCATTTTAGTTCTTCGTTCCTTCACATTTCGAATACGCTTAGATCACGGTTGAAGGCAACATTAAGAAACTTATTTCGGGGAAAGTTTCGTTATATTGGTTTCGCTACTTTTACACGAACTTTCTTCACACTATTGATCGAGACGGATGCTTCTAGAAACCTCTATAACGAAAAATAGGCAACCCAGAGTTGGAGGGTAATTAGTACCAGTTTCTTAACCTTTGTTCATCTTGAGTCAGGGGCTAGTTTCTAGCAAACAGTTTTCTTACATCGAGATATCTGTTCTGTACCTATACTGGGCACAAAAGCAAATTAAGGGAGTATAGTTGAGAAAAATCTCATCCACATCCCCTAAGCTAGCGTTCAAGTGCTCCCCAGCACAGCATTTAAACATTCACCTTTGCTTTGACTGGTACTGTATTTCATAAGCAGTTTCTGTTTTCTTTTAACGAGCAGTGCTAATTTTCTATCTCTCTCTTTGGCCTTCCAGGAAAGCCCGGAAGGAGAGGAGCACCTGGCAAACCAGGAAGAGATGGAGCACCAGGCAAAGACGGTGAACCAGGAGAGCCAGGCGCAAGAGGCAAACCAGGGCGTCCAGGAAAACCAGGCCGACCAGGAAGACCCGGACCACCAGGACCACCTGGACCACCAGGCAAGAAGTACTACTCAGGCAAGCATGGAAAATGGGGATATTAATAAATAATGACACTGTAGAATATTAAAGATTTAAAATTGAAATTTGTTACTTTTTGCTATGAAATATAAATTTCTGGACTTGTTGTTAAGACTTGTTCTTTGTTTTGTCTCTGCCCTGAAGATCAGGCACCGATAATTGAGCTTTTCAATTATTCGAAAATTTTTGCCCTGGAGCGCAGGCACCGCTACTTCAACAGAGCTTGTTAATTTTTCGAAAATTCTCGAACCCACCCCAGCGTATTAGGAACCCGAGCAGAACTTCCATAGACGATAAGCTCCCAGCCACTATCATGTCAATACAACCCCTTTTGTTTGCAAAGAACGTAAGAACCCAAGAATACCGTGTTTGGAAAATACCTCGAAGGACGCTTGTTAAAAAAATGACCACCCATCCGTGCTTATTCTGACCCCCAGTTTATTGTAAATAGTTTCTCGATTGGTGCTGGGTATTAATACCGCATTTTTCAATTGGTGAAGCTGAGGTGAAGGTGAAATTGCGTTTTAGCGTCAGTCGTTGGATCTCAGTAGTAGGCTAATTACTACCCCGGCTGTGACGCTATGGTGGATGGGTTCGAACGCTGGCCACATTGAGCTCCTGACACAACGAGTCAGCTGGATTACCCCCACTTCGCCAGAGCACTTTCGTATTGTTTTGGTTTCTTTCTGACGTTTATACACGCTTTTCTTATAAAGAACCACTTTATCAGGAACCTACATGTAGAAGGCCCCAAAATTTTAAGAAATTATACCACTAAAGAGAAAATCACTAAGGTACTTTTCATGTTGAGTATTTCCATCACTGCAAGCAATCAAGAATTAGAAAGACGGTTCCATTCATTTTCAGTCGAAAATCACATAAATTGTTAGTTGTACATGTATCAGATGATTTCTTGAGTAGTCTTAAGCTCTGCTCTGCTCACATACAAGTGTCTCTGTATAATAGTCATGATAATGTATGTGCAGTTAAAATTAAGATACTATAAAGGAACTTTTGAACTACAATTGTCTCAAACGAGGTCCAAAAATAAGGAACTTTAAGAACTAGGCCTTGAGCTAGATTCTTCATGAAAAAACGCGTATTCGAAGGAGTGTCAGACGAAACCTGTCAAGTTCAAAAAAGTTTTCGCTGTTTCATGCAATTTGAAAAACTCTCTTAAACATTAGTGTATTAGTTACCTTGTTGTGATGTTTGGCTAAAAGCTTTGATCTCCATAATGCTATAGACGTATGATTTCACAACACTTCGGCTTGATCCACTTGTACTGCCTTTTTCAATCGTTGCTTGACTCCAGTCACCCCAATACAGATTCCCATCCAAATTACTTATGGAATATGGGTGCTTTACGTTGTACGAAAACACGGTCTGTGGACAGAAAAATCATCTTTAGCAACAATATGACAGCATATGGAAATAAGCTACACAGCGAGAAACAGAAAGTAGGTAATACAACAAAACGAGCTAAACAATCTTGACCTTATCGACGAACGGCCGTCAGCATAATAACCCACCACATCTAGCATAATAGACCACTACAGTAGCGCTTATCCACCACAGTAGGCAAAATATACCACTACAGTAGTGCGTATATATGAACTACGCAAAATATACCACCACATTAGTAGATTCACAAGCGTAAAACACCAATCTTCATATAAAAATCCTGAAAATGGATATCCTTCCGAACGGCCCGCCCTCTTTATTCGAAACAAAACATACAAAGAGCCTCCTCCGGGATTTCAGAAATTTTCTAAAATTAAGTATGGCTACGTTTACACGAGAGAAAGTAGATCAGATCCAGACGTTCTAGCTTTGGTACGGAATTACGGATAGGCCTTCCTTTTACACAAGGCAAAGATCCGATCCACTTTTGGGTCTCGTATTTGACGCATGGGTGGTTACTGAATATTTCTAAAGCAATTGTAATAATATTTTCAGAGAGCCAGTTTTGCATCGGATCCACATGTGTACACGATGCAAAAGTAGATCGGATCTAAACTGGAACGCTTTCCAAAAGTGGATCGGGTCTACGAATTGTGGGTGAAAGCAAGGTCTATCCGTACCAAAAATGGATCGGATGCACTTTAGATCCGACCAATTTTTGCTCGTGTAAATGGGGTCTATGTTAGCATAAAAGGAAGATCGAAAAGAGACTGAAAGATACCTCACCTGTCGATTATTTCCATTCAAATCTGCAACTTCGATTTTATCCAGCTTGCCGTCAGTCCAATAAATTTTATTATTTCTTACATCGACAGTAATTCCATTGGGCCAAATGACATTATTAGTTACAATAGCAGTTCGATGTGTCCCATCCATATAAGAACGCTCTATACGCGCATTGGTTCCCCAATCAGTCCAGAACATATAACTGCAGAAAAATAAAAAGTAAAAGTTTCAAAATCGCGATGAACAATGGAAGCATAAAGCTTTTTTCATCTGACACTCCTCAGAGTATAAACTATAGAAACAGACGGAAACAATTTACTACAAAGCAGAATTTAATCAAAAGAAAGTGGCCGTTTATTGGAGAAAAGATGATTACCAAAGTGAGGCCTGAAGCTTACCTTGCTTTTAGATATTGCAAAACAATCAGAAGTAATTATAAGCGGCCTGGCAGGGGCTTACTGCTCAGATCAATCTGAATTAATCGAGATTTGGATCAGCCTAGATAAGCTCGGGTCATCTTGACCAATTAATCTAGAATAATCATTTGAAAGCAGATACATCTGATACGGGTAAGTAAAGGCGAAATGACAGAGGAGACATTTCCTAAATTCAGATCAGCCTTAAAAAAGGCCAATGATGAGGCAAAAACCAAGACGCCATCGCCAGTACGGCATACTTATTAAAGGAAAATATTCCCTGGATTCAGTGCTGCTGCCAAGCAAGAAAAGTGTGAAACATGGTCAATAAGACGTAGGAGTGGATAGCGTTATCGATGACACCATAATGAACTCATTTTGATGAAATTCGAAAGAAGAAATTCACATACCCCGCAGTTGGATGCAGTGCAATTGCCCGCGGTTTATCGAGGTTTTCCGTCAGCAAAACGTGGGCCACTTTCATTGCAGGCATGCCCAGAATAGGATATGCTCTGACAACACCAATCTGTTTCAGTCCGGTATCCGTCCAGTATATATTCTGAGATGTCCAATCAAAAGCAATTGATTCTACATGTGAACGCCATTGCTCAAAACCCTTGATCTCTTCTGTGTAACCAGCTGAAAAAGAATTATGATTGGTGTTAAGATCAAACAGTACCGTCGAGAGGGGGGTCCAAAGGGGTCAGAGATCCTGGGCCTGGGCTGTAAAGGGGTCCGCGAAAATCAAAATTCTCTAAATGCTTCCCCTCACTTCCCTTCTATAAAACCTCCTAAAGGCCCGGTACGATTACAATACCCTGGGGCCCGCTCTGCCTCTCGACGGGCAAAGGGGCGTACTTCCATTGTTCATTATACTAGACGTGCCGCCCAAATGGGTAACTTTTTCAGCGCCAATTTCCCTACATATGGGTTGGTTTTTTCGTAATGAATCTCTACACATGGGTCGTAAAATATATAACAACTTTTAGACACGGATTGCTTTGAAAAGCTTGATAAAAAGTGCGTCTTAATTTTCAGCGTAAGGCCTTTTTGCCGCGTCAGGCGTTGATTTTGGTTCTAATTTTTGGGATATTTATACAAATGGGTAAAAATTTTGTTGTTTTTTCTATACATGGGTTCCACGAGTAACAGAATTTATCGGTAGACATGGGTGGGTTTGGAAAAACTGGGCGGCACGTCTAGTCTCTCGAACAATGAAGAACCCCAGGCATCGAACAATGAAGACTAAGGCGGAATTTATACGATGCGGCTCGAAATAGACTTATTATTTCGAGCTGAGTCGTACGTTATCGAGGAGTGTCAGACGAAAAAGCTTTAAGTTGAAAATGAATCGCCTAATGTCACTTACCAGGAGTGGGGCACGCAGTCGGAATTGGTGCAAATTGCTTTTCTCGTCCTCCAGTGCATGAATCACCAGAAATCTTACGATATCTACAAAAGTAATATGAATATAGAGGTAAGTCGCAAGTACAGTAGAACCTCAAGGTTCTAGTTATATGGAGGTCCTACTCGAGAGGCAGTTCGCTCCTTACGAATCTCGTACACCCTTGCCTCGTTCTCAAATGAATCGCCTGGACCATACGGTTACAGTGAAATGTTACAATTGTAAGTGGTGGTAATGGCCTAAATCTACCGGGTCTAAAACGCCGTGAAAAACAATGTTTCTTCGTCTTGAAACTCAACTCACTATTTGTTTTGGAGAAAGCTCTTACCAACCCAGCTTTTTCGATATTTGTTCCAAACTTTTTGCGACATTTAGTACTAAATCGGCTGCCGAATAGGGCTCGTATATTTTGCTGTGACGATGCAACGAACCAGCCTCGTTTCCACGGGGAACAATTTTTTGTTCCCGCCAGTCCCAGAAAATCTCCGAAATATTATGAGTCCCAATTTGAGCGATCTCGGTTGGGTGTAGTCTCGGTCTGGTGAGCGATAACCAATAGGAAATCCCTTGG
Source organism: Chrysaora quinquecirrha (assembly GCA_014526335.1). Classification (NCBI taxonomy): domain Eukaryota; kingdom Metazoa; phylum Cnidaria; class Scyphozoa; order Semaeostomeae; family Pelagiidae; genus Chrysaora; species Chrysaora quinquecirrha. The sequence goes on from JACTAT010000031.1 coordinate 2,971,009, forward strand.
AAGTCTTTTTGCTTCTACAGAAATTTGGTATGCCTTGTTGAAGAGTGAAGTGTCCCTCGGTTCTCCAGACATTTCACTCATCGAAAAGGCGTACGAGATTCTCTTTGAAACAAAAGGATTCCAATGAATTCCAGATTTGTATGGAAATCGACATGTATTTCTGTGTGTACAGCTGGTTTGGGAAGGAACAGATTCATATACAACCAACCAATCTCATGGCTCAAAGAATCGTCTATATCAAATTACCACCACAGAGGGTTGCATATTCATAACCCTTTAAAAATACACTCTTTTTTTATAAGAACAGTTTTATAAGAACACGAGCCTGGATTTTGCCCAGATTTTAAGAACAAATTAAGAACAAGCTGAGGCTGGGCGTCTTCATTAGCAGTGAGAATATCAGCTAAATATGAAAGTACGACAGTCAGACAACGTAAAAAGCAAGCAAACAATGAAATGGACAAGCATGCTCCATTTTTACACAACCCTATTACCACTAAAGACATTCGCTAACAAAATCTAGATGTCTCATTAACCAAGGAAGTAAGAACAGATTAAGAACATTTCAGGCTCAAAACAGGCAAAAACTTAAGAACAGCCAGCCTCAATCAAAATTTCCTGTTTCTTATAAAAAAAAGAGTGTATTATGCATAAAATTAGATAACTTTAGGCAGGACTGGGCAGATAGTTTCTCACAAAAATTAAATGTATGTACACTGTCAAGCCACATAATATGATATATGATACAGATTCGTGGTTAGATAGGGCATGTTCTTCTGAACTTCAAAATATTCCAAATTTCGAAAACAGAAAGCTTCCAAAAACAGAATCCATGATTTTCTAAAACAGAAATTCTGGAAATCCGAAACCTTTCCCGCCAAAATTCTTGCTTACGTCTTTCCCAGACCCTCTAGAGGAATGTCTCCTGGTAGCGAGTAAAACTGCAGACTCGTTCTACCTTCAAACCGAGAAGTCTCGAAAACCTTCTGCTCATGACGACAGAAGGATTTGGAGTGCTCAAAAACCTACTGTTTTCAGAAGAATAGTTTCAAAAAAACACACATTCCTAAAAAGAAGGCTACCGAAAATAGAATTGGTTTAGAACACGCCCATAGTGTAGTGGACTGCTTTATGCCTCTTGCCAGTCGCCACGGAGGGCCCGGGTTCAGTCCAAATCACTGCCGCAAGGTGCAGTACTACCACCTTCACATTAAGAGACTTTAGTTTCAGGTTCGGCTTGGCAGCCTTTGTGGGCGATGCGATGTAAAGGAGGGGCTTCAACCAGGCCTGATGGCACAACTCCAGCTGGGGTGTTCCGGTTGGACTAAAGTTATGTGAGATTGAGACAGGAAAAAAACTTTTGTGCACTCACCCTTTTGTTTTGTTATAGAAGCTGCCAGGAGGGCAAACAGCTGGTTGTGCAAATGGATTAAAGCTATCAGTTTTATCATCAACACAAACAGTTTTAAACCAATCAAATTGATCGATGAATCCTTCGTCACTAAAAAAAAAAATAATGATTGTAGAATGAAGCTGAGTAACCCAAACACGTTTCTTAAGAAAGTACTGTTGCATAGTCAAAACACAGAATAGGCACGAAGGCAGAAAGCTTTACTCAAGCAATTTCACGTTTCAAGCAAACAAACGAGGTCAACTTGTCTCGAGGGTTTCCCCAATAACATGAAACCGAGTTTTTAGCTTAGCTCTTTCCTCTATAACGTACTTCCTTGACTTAGCGCCTGAGGCCCTTAATTCAAAATCCCTTCCAAAGAGGGGCAATTATTTGAAAATTCATGAATTAACTAACGTTTTGATGAAAACTAAATTTTGCTACAATAAGCAAGGCCCTGTTTACACGAGACCGGTTCACTTTTGATCCGTAGCAAAAGTGATACAGATCAGTTGCATTTACACGGTGCCGCACTACTTATGTTACTGATAGGCTTTTCGTTTACGCAAGAGCGGATTTGCACGAAATAGAGGCTAACTAATGAAGTGAGGCTGACATTTGGAAAAATCTGGGCGTAAATGCATTGCACAAAACGTTTACAGGATCAAAAGCGGATCAAAAGTAATCCGGATTGGCAGTTTACACGAGACCGGATCACTTTGAAAACGTCTCGCTAGAAGGATCAGAATTGATCTGGCTATCCGTATTGATTTTGATGCGAATTGCTTGGTCTCGTGTAAACGGGTAAGCGTATCCGTATCAATTTTGTTCGGATTCAAATTGATCCCGCCTCGTGTAAACCCAGCGTCTCATTTTTCCTCAGCCGTGAAAGGTAATTCAGAAATTTCCGCGTTTTTCAGGTTGCGAGAATACCTTCCCTGGAAAGCTTCTTCACTTTAAAGTAGCTACATACCTAGGACAGTTTTCATGTCAACTTGAACAATGAGCCATGAGTGCTTCGTAGGATAAGAACCAAAAATCGTAAAGATTGTTGTTTTTTCTCCAGGTTCTGTCAATAGGCCATACGCTCGTATCTTGGTATCAGTAAACTTGTAGTTATGCCACGTTTCAGCATCGTCCCAAGAATAACTAGAAAATTAAAATAATGTTCTTAAAATCAATAAAATATTGAAATATAAACAACTAAGGGTTATGTCAGAATGCTGAAAAATACCAATGTAAAGGGTATGTAACTACCTTAATGTATCAACAAGGCCATATCGTTTGATAGCAACCAAGATGCCACCATGATCAGCAAATTTGTAGAACCAGTTTCCTTTTAATATCTAAGAAGAAAATTACATATAATTGGATGAAGCAATCTACAACATTTTGTTCACAATCGTCATCGTGATGTCATCCGTGAAAATCGAAAGTTTACGTAAGGTACTAACTCAGCCCACGACCTACAATGACGTTCAACAGTAGTTAGGTTCAAGTTAAGGACGACATTTACGCCTCTCGCAGCAGTTGTTCTAGGTTTAGTCCCATCCCATTCATGGGGTAGTGCAACAAGTCTCCAGCCTTTTCAATTAGGGTGCCTTTTCGGCTTTTTCAATCATTGATGAGAGATCCGGGAGTGGCAGATCTCTAGACTAACTACATAAGTCCCATTACTTCTAAATGTTGTTCTTGTATTTCATAATCACTCTGTTAGAGTGACAAATCAAAAGCAGAGGAGCGTTTAACTAGAGACTAGATATAGTGAGTCTAAGAGATCCCTACGTCCACCCAGCCTTACGGTCATCATCCCAACTGTGGTTTTCGGGTTCGGGAAAATGCACAAAAAAGTCGAGGCTCAGATCGAAATATGATCTATGTGGGGGGGCTTTGGGGATTTGTTGGAATTGATTGACGAGGGCAAAAGTTATCCACTGCATAGATGATTTCAAGGATTTATACACAGACTTTCAAACGGTAAACAGTAATACCGTACCGGTAAACAAACATATCAACTGGTTATAACGCACTCTCGGATACAGCGTACCTTTTAAACTCTCTCTTGAGCCACAGATCAAATAAAAATACACTGTTTACAACGTAATGTGCTTATAATGTACCAAATACTGAGGTCCCTTCGAGTACGTTATAGCGGCATTCTACTGTAATACGAAAAACGCACCTCTCTCCATGTGACACCGCCGTTCGAAGTAAGATAAACATTTGGTATTGTTTTTAAACTTTCACCAAGAGAGCCTGAAAGTATAAAACAAATTTTGAGTGAGGATGATAAAGAGAAAATTCGCTCGCTTTCTGTGAAGTGAAAGAAAAATTTGTTTTTCAAAGAAAAAATCCGCGCGGAAGTTTTTTCACGGAAATTTTTTACACCTGAAAACTTTCAACTAGAAATCACCCATAATAGTTTTTAAAGAGTTGTATATCGAGTCTTACATTTCCTAGAATAAGCGCCCTCCTTCGAATAAGCCCCCCTCCCTTTGGATAGAGTTACCCATAAGGTTAGTCTAGACACTACTTTGATACACGCATTTTTTTATGAGGAAGGTAGTACTCGGGCTGGCAAAAACTTAAGGAATTTCTAGTACTGGACCGGAGACTACTAAGGAATCTGACTTTTCTTTAACTTAGCATTTCGATTTAAAAAATGAAGTTTTGAATTAACAGAGCAAGCAATAATTATCGTCAATGGTTTTCAATCAGTATTGATTTCTACTCGTCTTCTGAAACCTTTATGACCTATATTTCCTTGACCATTGGTTGTTTTTAAGAATCACAAAGTAAGAAGTTAAGGAATTGCTAAGGAATATTGAGTACTCAATTTTCACGATCAGTTAAGGAATATTCAGTACTGACCCTGAGCCGAATTTCCTTATAAAAAAAATTGCGTGTAGTGTATGTGCAAGCTCCTGATGGGAGGAATCGAGAGACACCTTTTGCCAGTTGCTGCAAAACTGGGCTATTGTCAGAACGTTACTTTATTCATAAATTTTCAGATAATGTCCCCTCTTTGAGAAGGATTTGAGTAACAGCCCTCGGCGCTTAATCGAAGAAATACGGTATAGGGCATCTAATGTAAGCGGTCAAAAATTTTGAATGTAAACATTCGATATGGCAGTAATTATAAATAATGAAAATAAGATGTTACCTTGGGCAATTATGAGGCCAGGAGCAGACTTTTTTGAAATCATTGGTTGAAATCGAGTATAAAGTCCATACATTCCAAAGGTTTGCGAAAGATGCAAAGAGCAGCCCCTCTGTGAAGAACAGAAAAGTCAGCCGATTATAAAAACACAGTAGAATACGTTAGCTTAAGCCTATCCCTATAGTCTACCAATTACAGAAAATCCCCACAAATGATGGCGTGTTCCTATAGACCAGAACACGCCTTGAACTTCAGTTGCAATTTCCTATTTGCATTTGTATTTCCATTCTATAATATATGTCGATAAGAGAAGCTGTCTTAAACTAGATTCTGCCCTTTGTTTTTTAAAGAAGTTATGGCGAATCCGATAATGGGAGTTGTATTCTATGTCCAAAGTTGGATAAACTCTTAACAGCCAAAAAAACGTTTGAGGGGGAATTAGATCCTTTGACCAGGCTGTAGAACGCGCAACCACTTACCGAGACATGGCACCTTGTAAGCGCTCCATTAGCATCATAAGCTGGAGGCGTGACGTAATTCCATTCTCCTCCTTTATCATAAGATATTAATGTTTTTAATTTTCTTTTGCCAGGATCTGCACTTGAGAGTTGCGTTGCTAGATATATACCATAGATGCCTTGCACGCGGTACAGATCGATAAATGATTTGTTCAGGCTGGAGCTGAAACAGAGAATACAACTGTAAAGCACTGGCCAAACCATCAAGTATTGTTTGGCAAACATTTGAAATATGCTTAGGTCCTAGCTCCTGTCGAAACGATCGAACCTTGTTCGTCAAACATTTGAAAATCGTTAGTCATACAATGCTTGACCGTTTGGCCAGATCGTAAAACGTTGCTTGTCCAATATTTTTCGCTCGCGACAAAGCAGAAAATGTTTTTGAAATGCTCTAGTAATTTCTGCTTGTCAAAAAAACATTGCTCGAAAAAAGATTTTCAAATGTTTGACAAACAATGTTTGATTGCTGGACCAGGACCTAAGTATCTTATCATGCAAAGAGTTCTTATCGGTAAAGTGTGAGCTTTTTCAACTTATTAACAACAGTCTTAAAAACATGATAATAGAACACCACATGGTCAATACAAGTACATATCAAGTCAAACTGAGCTGAAATTTCTTGTCAAAGCATACAATTCAAGAAAGATGTTACAGACAAGTTGTCTCGTTGTCAACAGTAGATTGATAAAGCCAGGCGCAAATCGTGCCAACAGGTTGGCCAACATCGCCGCCAACAATTGTTTGCCTACATGTTGGCATGGTTTGCTATAGATGTTGGTCTTATAAACAAAGTGTTGTTGAAGAAAAAATGTTGCCAACATTTTCATCAAATTTAGCAAAATTGATTTGTTGGTACGGTTTGCTATGTCTCGCCAACATGTTGGCCCAACATTTTCAATTCCTGATTCCTTGAAATGAGAAATAGATTTAAGCTGGCGTATTGAGTTGGACCACGAGTTTTTTTCTCCTTCCTCGTGAGCAAACAAACAGATGCTTCCTTAGGTCATGATTGTAAAAGATCATTTGTAGATGACATCAGCATCCCAAAACATCTCAGATGTTGTGATTGCATAGCAAACCGTGGCTGAAAAAGGCCAACATGTTGGCCAAAATTTTAGCACGGTTTGAGCCGGCAATTTTCTGCACAATTAGGGTTGTCAAGAAGGAGTCCTATGGCCGAATAATGTTTGAGACAAGGTTGTTATTTGGACCCACGGGGTGGTTGCTTTCTTTGCTGAAAATTGTGCTGACGAATATTAGTAGGTACATTTTGTTTTATCCTATCTCCTTCAAAAGCACTATTCACTTGAACTGTATACAAAATTACTTGTCAGGATTAGTGACGATATAGTTGATCTGGTTCTTACCTGACAGGCAATGTTGGATTATAATCTTTATTGTGATAGAGTATTCTCTGCAATGATTCACTATAAACAAGACCAGATTCATCTGATATGTATAAAGTTGCTTTTTTATTACGATCAACAGCGACGAATAATTGGTCTTCCGATGCATCACCAAATACGTAACTCTGTAAAAAATACAATGAAAGGAACATTCAGCTGACTCACGGAGGCAAAGTGCTAGCGCTGAAAATCTGAAAATTCTGAGATAAAAAACCGACTACGGTCACTAAATCTTCGGAAGTTTCCAGGGGAAATCAGCAAATTAAAAAAACAACAACAAAAATCTTAACACAGAAAGATTTTCCAGTCATGAGGGTTATTAAACATAGACCATATAACCGTCTTTCCTCGATTAAGATATTCATTTCATTTTCATTTCATTCATTTTACGTTGTTTACCCACGGTAACCCCGTCAGTCTAAGTAGACTGCTTTACAGGGGGCCGTGCAAAAACAAATTTTACAAATTAAAAACTTAATTACAAAATTACAAAACTTAGATACTCTAGATAAGGTAATGCTACATAAGAGAAAATAAAAGTAATCTAACAAGGACGCTCTCTACAATTGTTCAGCCTCTTTTGAAAGTATGTAGTGTGGGTGCTTGTTTGACATCCAAGCCCAATCGGTTCCAGGTCTTAGGCCCACGATATGAAATGGACTTCTGGCCGTTTGTAGTTTTAAAAAGAGGAATACGCATATCAGTTTCTGTGTTTCTCAGTTTCATAGTACTATGAGCTGCATTTTTTACAAATAGCTCTGACAAATATGCAGGTGCAAGATTATTATTTGTTGCCTTGTACATAATAGTTGCGGTTTCATTCAAAACAATGTCTGAAATATAATATTACACTCACATCCGCTGGTGTTGGTTCAGGAGGAAATTTAGCCATTCCGAAACGACCTCGTCTGTATGAAATTTGCACGACAATCCCGCCAGTTGACGTCTAAAAACACAGAAAGTACTCTAAAATCAACGAGAGATGTCATCACGAGTTTAGTTAATTGTTAAAAAAACTTGAACTCGGTTGGCCGAGGGATGCCATGCCAATTTTGAAACCCGTAGACTTATTTGCATTTTGTTAAGCCTGGTTATCATATATCGCAGACCATCGGCGATCATGGCCTTGCGATGCTTACGATTTATCAGAACATGAATTTTCAATGATCGGCGACCATCGGCAACCGTCGCCGATGAAACAAAAAGAGGCCGACTGGCAGCGAATCTCAAGGGTTGCTATTTCCAGTAAAAGGGGCCTGTTTTTACTATAGCAATTTATCTTGTTAGTTGCTTCTACCGAGGTCCTCTGTAAAAAATCAATTCAAGGCAAAGGCTACTGGGGGCTACCGTTCATGTCAATACTTCTTTTCTTATTTGCGATATTTCGATGGCAAAATTGTCTATTTTCGCATTTCTATATTTTCTTGCTTCCATATATTTGTGCGTATATGCTGATTATCCTTTTATTTTTACTTCTTTCCAATTATCTGCATTGAGAAACAATTTCTGTTATTTCCAACTGTTTTCAGACTGAGCGAAACCAATCCAAATCTCTTCGAAATCCCAAGAAATCGAAGAGATTTACTCAAGAAACAACACAAACAGTTTGTTAAAGACCCTATAACAAGAAGGCCCGGGTTGCAGTCGCAACCTAGCATCCCTGCCAGTCCGCCCCTGGGTATATCCATATAAGAGAACATCATCGGCGACCATCGGCGATCATTTCTGGTTTAGTAAAACAGATGCATGTGTTCCTGCTTTACTAATATAACTGCTTGTGAACTCCAGAGGAACTGTCTTTCGTCGATTGATGTTTGATTTAACGTGCAAGGAACACGGAGCCAGAGAAAGACCAGAGAAAGAGACGAATGTTACGCATTAACAATCTACTGAACTATCTACTGAGCCAAATATTTACAAAGAAACACAGGTATTTAACGTCGAGATACGGAAGTGGACTGAGAATCTGAACGTTACAAATAAGGAAAATATATGGTGAAGGAAATGCAACGAGAATTGAGATGTAAGACAAATAAGGCAATGATTGCAGTGATGCGAGAATGACCTTGTGAGATGATGTAATGCAGGCATGAGTGGGTGTAGCGAATGACGTGGGTGATGCCGAGATAATGAGATGCGTTGCTGAGTGATGGAAAACAACAGAATGAATGAATGGTTATAGAAATGGCCTAAAATGATAAAGAAGGGCCTAAACTAAAGAAATGGCTAATTCACTACACTGGGTCATATCAAAACTTTGTTTTTCTAGGTCACACGTGGCAACACAAGGGACGGAGGATCATTCATCAACGCAGACAAGCAGCATGTTTTGGAGGCCTACCGAACCTGCCGTTTTCAGAAGATGGTATCAAAAAAATAAGTTTCGACGTCTGCCAAAAGAAAAGGCGTCTGCTGAAAACAGAATGTGACCAAAAAATACGCCCGGTATCTCCCGTGAACAAAAAAAGGACAGATAGCAAAACATAAAAAGAAGACAAGGTAATGCTTGGACTTCTACATTCGTCGTAGTCTACGCTCCTTGACACTCCAAAACCCAACTTCTCTTAAACAGCCGCTTGTTGTTGTAGTTGTTAGAAGCTATTTCCGAAAGAGTGGGAGGAAGGTAACAAGTCTAGGAAATGCTTACATTCTTTTGCGAGGCGAACATATACTTGTCGACCAGATCGAAATCTTCAACGTTGTTCAGCAAAGTGTAAGCATACCAATAGGCATATTGTTTTGTGATGGTTGATCGCTGGCCTGCAGGAATAGAAGAAATAAAAAAAATAATATACCGGGTCGGGTGATAATGGATTATTATCTATCTCGGTTAGGGTAACTTTATAACGCCTCTTTTAGGTCGTTTCGAATTTGATGCAAGCAAGATTTGAATCAAATTCGACATAAATTCACCCATAAAAGGGGCAATTTTATTAAGTGCTGCACTTTGAATTTAGTGCAGCAGGATTTGCTGAACTTAATTCACAAGTTCGAAATAAATGCAGCGTTGCTTTATATGGTCGCATTTTGGTCGAATTTAATCAAAATCGATTTACTGCATTAACTGCAGCGATTTTGAATTCAAAATTCGCGCCTTTGAGCCTCTTTTTCAGTAAAAAAACCACAAAAATTCCACTTTGAATTAAGTTCGACGCAATAAAGTCAACTTCGCTCTTATGTCGCTTTTTAGCGGATTAAATTAACTTAAAACGCCCACCTTAGGGTCATCAAGGTACATACTTTTTATTTTAAAACGAGCTTAGCTGAAGATCTAGTTCCTAAAGTTCATCTTCTTTTGATTAAATTGTAGCACTTGAAGTTTCTCAATAGTTCCTTAGGTTTAACTCATATCTAGTGCCATGACTATCATTAAGAGACACTTGTATGTGAGCAAAACTAATTCTCCAGATCTTGCCCCGTTAGAAGAGGAGGGATGTTTGGGTTTTCCGTTAACGGTTTACGCGGTTTTGCCAATATAAACGTCTTGATAACAATACGATAAAACCTCCAGGTGACATACAAGACTATACACACTTCAACTGCTTCCAATTCAGCTTCACTTTCAAAACAATTCAAAAATAAAACTTGTAAGTTGTGTCTGTACTTTAAGTAAAATTCTTACCTGGACTACGCGTCTCTACATAAAATGCACTTGCACTGTCATAATTCTTGATGCCCCTTGAAAAGATAGATTTCTTTTTAATTTGTCTTGTAACAAAGACTTATGTTGAGAGATAAAAACAAAACTGCTTTCACTTTTAACTTGTATTTCAAAGAATATGAATTGAACTGAAGAAATCGCTCTCAACCTCGCCCGCAAATCGCTCTCAACCTCAACGCTAATTACTCTGCTTCTCCAAAAATCTCTTTGTCTTCTGTCGCTATTGCCTTTTCCTCCTCGGCTCTCCCCTTTAGACTTATTTGATTTTATTGTATTATATTAGGCAGGTTCCCTAATTAGGTTTTTATTTCTTTGTTACTCTATTGTAATCTAGGTACATAAGTAGGCCCCCAATTATTGTAAAGAACAGTTTGCTTGCTGAAGAAGATCATAAGAACGAAACGTTCAATCATGAATCTATATTTTCGAATCTCTTGTTTAAATATTTTATATAGATAAAGTAAGGTAGCTTTTTGTCATAGTTGAATTGAACTGAATATACGATTCTGCAAATGATTGCATTGACAGGTAGATGCATTATATTCAAATATCAAATTCAATAGAATCACTGCAAATTTCGTAAGAGAAGGCAAAGCATTGGTCAAATGGCACCAAAGCTAACTTTACTGGAATCATGTATTGCAAAAACAAAGACATTTTCAAGGAGGTCTGGGTAGGTGCAACATTTTTCTGGAAGATGGCAGACACCCTAATCTTCTTCACTTGCAACAACCTGTATTGCAGTCGCTTCTTGTCAAATCCCATTAGGTTAAAATATCATCCCCTGTCTGGCACTTATTGCAGCATGAATTAACATAAGAAAACTCACCAGTAAAAAGATCTCACATAACTTGCTTTATATCTCCATGATACACCAAAATTTGTGGAGACATACAGCTGAAAGATAATAGGATTAGTGGGCAGCTATTCAAAAATCCTGCAAAGGGAAGTTTCAATCAAACTCTAGAAAAGCCAAAATCAATGTTTTTACCACTTGAGACTATTCAAACAACAAAACTTTTTACAGAAAATTTTGCTTCATTGATGTTTAAATAAAAGATCATTTAATTTGGGAATAAGTTCCGGGGAAATTCAGTGAAACAGAATCTCAGTGGCATGGTTCAAATGGAGAGAGATAGGGGGATTGACTATCATTTTCTCTATATTTCGGAAAAATTCATTGTAAAGAGGCCCCTGAGGAAAATATTCCTAAGGGCCCTGAGCTGTTCCGTTATCCTACTGATCACACAAAGAGGCAGCCATGCCCCTCTTGGAAGAATAGAAGATACAGAGATTCCTGGTAGAAGACCATCAGGTACAAAACAAACCCAAAAAGTCACGGAATGGTGTGAATGAAGATTTTCAGGAACTTGAAATTAATGACAACAATTCTTGGCTTTGTAGAGATGCTTGGTGCAGAATCGTTCCCTATCTAACTTCATAAAAGCTGAAGATGATGATAAGTTCAGTAAAGATAAGTCATTTCGCAGGGACTTTGTGTGGGTTGGATCTTTCCAGTGAAAAAAGAGAGAAAATGAGTTATGCAAGATTACCTGGTTCCTTGGATGGTCCTCATCATAAGCCAATATGTACCTCCAATAAGTTGGATGAAACTTTATTTCTGTTGGTGTGAATTGGACACGATAACTTTTGAAAGTCTTGCAGGCATCAGTTGAAATATAAATATATTTATGAAACTTTGCAGTGATGATGTAATGATTATTGTTAATTGGGCTTGGGTAGTAATCATTGATAACAAGATGACTGCCATTAATCTTGAACTTGTCAGTGATGTTGTTAAATGTTTTCCCATAATCAGTTGAAACGTAGAAGTAGTTTGGTCTTGTAGCTGTTGGTTTTGGATCTCTCATCAACATCAGAATGACACTGCTATTGGAACCAGCCCAATGCACTTCTGCCACATAGTGACTATCATTGAAATGGAACTATGAAAGAGAACAAATTTAAATTAACATGCCTGAGCCTAAACCCAGAATCAAGTACATGATGGTAAATGCTTGTCAAGACGTCATTAATGACAACACTCTTGAGTTGTTTTTAGAAAAGTTTCAAAATGTCAATTTTTGAATTCTCTACACTTCAGAGTCCTATAAACATGCCTTGGTTGGCATAATTATTGCATTTAGGACATTTAAAATTACCTTTTAGGAAAACCTCGATTTGTAAATGTACAAAATTTAACAAGACAAACTCTCAGATGGTATTATGTAGGCATAATTGGCTATTTCCAAGTGAATGGACCTTTAAAAACGCTTTTCTGAGACATTATGGACAATTTTGGTGCAAAAATCCTGCAGGTTCGCTATATTTTATTGTATTGCATTTTGTGACATCATTGTGATGTCACAATAGAAGAGGGAACCACACAATGAATTTGTTTGTTTGGTGATGCTCCATCCTTATGTCGAGTTACATAGCTCTGCTTCATCTAAAAGGCATTTTACACAGGGGGGGGACAAAGCCCATATGGATTAGGGTTAAAGGATAGGTGACCACATTTTGACACAGGGGTGTATGTCCCATGTTTACAAGTCTGAATTTTTACTTGAAGGCAATTTTTCGAGTCTAGAATTTGAAAGTAGAAATTCTAGCACACGTTTTTAGTTATATTATTTTTATGGGTTTTTAGGAGATAACTAGTGAGCTGCACTGCAGAGTTCGGCACTTGCATACCTGAGTTTTTCAATAGAACAACAGGCTAACAACAGGATAGAACAATAAGAATGGGCTCTTCCACACCCGTGATCTAGTTGAAAAAAGCCATACTCTGCAAACGGGGTGACACCGATATTTTTGGGTTTGGGTGCAAAACTTCGGGTGAACCCATATTTTCTGGTAAGAATTTGACGTGCACACCCCAGTGTTAAAATGGGGTCACTACCCCCAGGGATTGCATGTACTCAGTGGACCTCACCCCTCTCGCTATAAACAAATTGGGTAGGGACACAATGGACCTAATGACGCAGTTGTGTCCCTATCCAAAGTTATGAATCAAGCATTTCCAGTTTCAGTCCTTAGAGCTGAAAACATCTTTAAACGGTGTTTTGGTTCTTTGCTGAGAGCATTTTTTCCAAGCCCTTTCACTGTTCTGCTCTGTCAATAAAAAAGCTTACATACCTAATAAAAAATGTAATTATTTATTTATAATTATCGACTTACAATATGTTAACGTAAGCAGATGACAAAGATAAATATCTAGTAAATTCCATGACGCAATATATTTTCAGATGTTGATAGAACAACTGTGATTTCAGGTAAAACAAAAACATAAGTAGAGCAGTTAAATAGCAAAAGCTTACAAATTTATGCTCTGGTTTCGGATCCGTCCCAGTTGCTCTTCGAACTCGTTGTGCAGCGTCTTGAAAGGCGCCTCGTGCAGGATCGAAATCGCTTGGTTTCTGCCTAGGCCAATTCGAGAGCTCTTCTTTGCTGTTGATTACAAAGGTCTCCTTTTGCAAACCATGTTCTGGAGAACTTCGAAGAAATTTCAGCGTCTTTCCAACATCTTCCCAAACTTTGCAGTCACAGAGATTCGTAATAGTGAAAGCATAAAACGCAATAAAGGCAACAGGATTCATTTTGCGTTACATAATACGTCCATCCACTACACTACATTTCCTCGTTGGTCGTCATTCTCTTGCGTTGCGGACAAAACGCTTTTGTTTTATCACATGACACAACAAAGACATTGCCGTAAAATTAAACGCCCACAGCAATTAAACGCCCAAGTGGCGGAACAGTTTTTCCCTTTCACTCAGCATTGATCTTCAGCTTTTCTAACAGAAAATATCCAATTATTTTCTCAAACATCTTTTCTAAGCTTTTTCTTTCATTTCTCTCATCTTATACAATGAAGTCATCGTCATCATCATCACAATCAAACAGGAAAATAAGGGCAAGGTATGCGCCTTGTGGAACTCAACAAACATTTTGCCCCCTTCTGCTTCTAAAAGTTCACAAGAATTTTGCTCTAAATGTCAGTATATACACTTTTTTTCTTTATAAGAGCACACTTTACATAAGAACATCGAGGCTCCATTTGCCAGGAAAATAAGAACGACTTTAGAACATTTCCAGTATCGAAGTGAAAAATAAGAAACAAGAAAATGTGTTTTTAGAAATTTCATCTCATGTAAACAAGACAAGAGGTTGCAATTGGTAAATAAAAGTATATAGAAATGACAAACTGTTATTTATTGTTTAAGAAGACTCAACCCTCAAATTATTCAAAAAATAAGAACATCGGAATAAGAACATAAGAGCCTCGGCAAAAATTATCTGGTTCATACATAAAGAGAGCACCAACATGAGAGGAAAATAACTGTATTAAGAAGGAATAGGTAAGAAATGTGGAATAATAACCATACTGCATACTGTACATTCCTGATGATAATTTTGGAGTTATTTTTGGTAATTTTTGGTACCCCAACAAGAGCAAATTGTCACAGTGCCCTTCAAATTAAGAAGTTTTCGGATTATTAAAATACTGCATAGGGGGCTTTCAAAGCCCGGGGGGGTACTTAGTATAATTTGGGTACGGGTATGTGCCGCCCATATGGGTGGGTTTTAGGCACTGAAATTCTCTAAACATGGGTATGATTTTAGCCAAAACCCCATAAAAATGGGTGGCAAATTGAAGAAAAGTCGAAAGTTTAACTTTAATTCGGTCAGTGGCAAAATCGCGTCAAAGATGTTCGTAGTATAATATCAAGCAATAAATAGGTCTAGAAAGTCTTATTATTCTCATATTCTGCTTATTTTTTTATAAGGAACCTACCTCAAGGCCTAGTTCTTAAAGTTCCTTATTTTTGGACCTCTTTTGAGGCAATCGTAGTTCAAAAAGTTCCTTAATAGTTCCTTAATTCAACTGCACATACAGTGGTCATAACAATAATAGAGAGACACTTGCATGTGAGCAAAGCTCGGAACTAGTACTCAAGGAAACATTTGATGCATGCTTAACGTACAATTTATGTGGATTTCGACTGCAAATGAATGGAACCGGCTTTCTAATTCTTGATTGTTTGCAGTGATAAAAATATTCAACAATGAAAAGTTCCTTGGTGATTTTCTCTTTAGTGGTATAAGTTCTTTAAATTTTCGGGCCTTCTACATGTAGGTTCCTTATAAAGTGGTTCTTTATATAAAAAAAGCGTGTATTCCGCTTATTTCTACTCATAAAATAGGGTCTGTTTCTGCAAAGGTTTACATTATAAGTGGGTGGGTTTCCGAAATCTGGGCGGCACATCCCCGTCCATTCATAAGTGAAGTACCCCCCCGGGTTTCAAAGATTTTACTGTACACCGTCAGTACCATTACATATAGCAACATTTACCAGAACATAGAAAAATTGTGTAAAAATTCGAGAAATTGATTTTCAACACGTTCAAAGTCAAAAGTCAGCCAAGATACATGGAATAAATTTATTTCCTCAATGCCTTGATTTATAAAAAATTTGTGAGAGACATCAGGATCAGAAAAGAAACGCAAAAAACTACCACTTTAAGCGTAAATCAACTTTCAGACGAATGTAGTACAGTTTCTTCCCATGTTATCCCCTTTCCAAGGGAGATAAACTCGCAGTCAGACAAGCAATCTCCGGGGTTTGTCCGGTTTGGGATGAGCTACTTGGCAGGACCAGAAGGGTTTAAAACTCTGAATTCTAGCACATACAAATTTGAACTCCTGATCAAAAACCTGCTATAACATTTGATATTGTATATGTTTTTGTCACCTGGTTACAGGTGCTAAAAAATCATCTCGAGCAGAAGAGAGTTTGTACATTAGAAAATCGAAAAAGTAAGTGTCAGATTTGGATAATATACACTTCGATATTGCATAGTGAGTAAAAGCATTACATTCATTATATTACAAAGATTACGTAGTTCAGTTAAAATTAGAAAATATAGAAATATTTCATCTTCTTGTCTTTGGTATGTTTATTTTTGATCAGGCTGCGAGAGCACCTGGCTTTGTTTACAACATTGAAAGTCCCGCCAGTTTTTCATTGCTTTGTCTCTTGTCCGATCAACATGTAAATTCTCCCAACCTAGGAGAAGTTTGATTGACAGATCTATGGTAACAACGCGTCGCGTCATAGGTATTCTGGCGCGCAACGATTTTGTATTTTTGAAATAAATATTTAGTGTTAAAAAAGATTCTAGGGCCTTTTTGCTGCGTTTATTTTAAAGATTTTAGACATTGTTTAAAGATTAGCGTTTAGTTTCTGATTCTTGGATGAAATTCTTGGGTTCCAGATAATATTAAGAACAACTTGTGGCTTATGATTATCGAAGGAACATAAAGTTTGGTGACTAATTCTACTTGGCTTGCCTCCATGTTCAAAGATTTGATGAAGCTGTTTTTTCGAAAATAAATTTATTTTATGAGAGAAGAACCATAGATCGATTTAGTAACTTTACGAATATCTACAGATTTACGGAGTACAAGAAGGTTATGACAAAAAAGGCAAGTATTTATTCAATTACATAACATATTTTTAGTCAGATTCCGTGGCAAGGCGCTACCGAAACAACGATCAAGCAACAAGCCATTTTGAAAGGGGCCATCATGAAGTCATGTTTCTCAGACGTTCGATCGAAGGCCTTAACAACTTTCAACGTAAAAAGACGTGAATAGATATATCAGAAAATTAAATAGATTACATAATTTTATTAAGCAGAGCTGTGTTGTGAAAATAAATTTATTCAAGTGTTTGTGCTTGAAATTCCTTCCTCCTGCCCACAAGAAACACTTGACCACCGATCGAGCTTTGCCGCGCTTTCGTCATTCGAAAGGGCGGCGGAAAAATTACTTTACATAAAAAACACATTAAAATGCATGATCTCAATCCGATCGAAGTTTAAAAAAATTCAAATTTACGGCAAAATCAAAGTAATATTCTAAAAATATGGGTAGGATCTTTGAAAGGGCAGATTGATTGGTTCAGTTTCTGGATGTCTGAGATTAGGCGCCATTTTTGTTTCATACAGAAGTTAGGGGCTTCCGCTTTTTGAAAAGAAAAAATGAAAATTAAGAAATGGAAACACTGATTCATGGAGGATGAAATTAAAATGATTTCCTAGCTATTGAGGTCATTTGATAATGTCTCGTAGACAAATATCCAAAAGTAAGCAACAACGCGACAAATAAAAATTTATTTCATACTTTGAGGCAGAAACAGAGCTATGGCCTAATTTTTTTATCAAGCTCTCAAGCAGGAATTATGCTAATTTTTATCGAGTAATGAAAAATTATTGAACTTGAAATAACAAAGTAATCATGATTTAAATTGGTTTAAATATGTCTTGCTCTATCTAACTAGTGAATATTCCAATTTTCAAATATTTTTCATATAAATTTGTACATTATTGCAACCCACAAGTGTTAAAATAATAAATCTGAATGATCTCACATCTTATTACAAAAAAAAATTGCCCTGAGAAGTTTTCAGCCAAACTGACCCTCTAAAAAAGCTACCATAGGTTACGAAAAAATTTCACAATAAATAAAATATCCCTTGTCTGTTCCCATAAAGCAAGCCTTTGCTAATCTTAAAAATAGGTTAAAATTAACTTGAATCACAAGAACCTGAATTTGAGCTCCAAGAATTCCACTTCTGAACCTATAAGATAAGTACAATATGGATAAATAAACAATCAAATTCAATGAAATGTTAATAAATAAGGAATGAATAAAAAAGGCTAAAAAGTAGTTGAAAAATATTTAAATAGATAAAACCTATAGCAATCACTGAAAATTGCATAGTAAAAACTTATAATAAATGAAAATAAAAGGAATATGAAAGGCAGACAAGAAAAAAATTGGAATAATAAAAAAAAATGTTGAATAAAGAACCTTTTTCTTAACTATGGCTAGAGGTATTATTCCAATTTAACCATGTAAGTTAAATTAGAGAGCTTAAAATGTTCTAACAAAATAAACAAAATGTTTTATAAAAAACTGCTGGTAAGAAATCCTGGAAGCCCTTTTCCTGTTAGGAAGAGTTGGTAGTCAAATAGAATTTAGAGAGCATTCCTTACTCAACATGTCTACCATTTTCCAGAAAAATGTTGCACCAACCCAGACCTCTTTGAAAATGTCTATAGTGCTGTCAACCGATAACAACACAAATCACTACTTCACAAATTACATTATAATACCATGACAAAACTGCTTTTTCAAATTTAAATGCAAGTTAAGGTATTTAACTTTAGCCATGCAAAACAATAAAAGCATCAACTACAAAAGTTTTGTCTGTCTTCCAAAAATCTGACTCATAATGAAATACAAGATTAACTTACATCACACATGGACTTGAACATCTGCATGATTTTCATTTGATGATTAACGTCTGATCTTTTTTTTGTCTGAAGTAAAATGTCTGGAATTTCGCAGCTGCAGAAAGATAAAACAATACACATGTTTTTATAACAAGAACACTAAAAATTTACTGAAATTTCTAGAATTTTCTAGAAAAATCTAGATTCTGAAAACTGAAAGTCTAAGTGTCTTTGTTCCAAAGAGATTTCAAGGAAAAAAATGTTTGCAAAATGTCCTTGAACATTCTTTTGATGGCAACATTTTGGTGCTGAAATGGGTTACCCTGTATTGCCATAACTGCTTAAATTTGTGACTATCTGAGAGACTCGAACTTTCTCATAAAGTTTGGTTAATTAGCAGCATAATGTTGAGGTGATGGCTTCCATCCCCAGATAGAAATTCTGGAAGAAAAATCTCTCTTCAAAATTTTCATAAACAGTCAAAACATCATAGGAAAAAGTTATGATGTTTGATATGTGTAATGCTTATGCGCTATAATGTTTCCACTGGCTAATCATAACTTTTATGTTGTACACAACTCAGTAATTATATACCTCTATTATATACCTCACAAATATCTTGTCTTGAAAACAATGTCCAAAGCATTGTTAGCTTGTTAGAACTCCAAGATGTTCTGAAACATGTTCTGAAACATGTTGTTCTTTTGCAGGACCTACAATTCAGTTGATGATGTAAGCCCAAGTGAACACAAACTTGAATTATGGTTACTTCAAATTCTCAATAAACGTGAACAAGAAATCTTTCTCAGTTATGGCAAATAATGAGCAAGAAATGCCTGAATCAGCAGCAGCAAATGAGTCTTCATCCTATGATAACTATGTTGGAAAACTTCCTACAAATTTCAGGGATCCAGGAACAGCACCGCTACGAAAACTTAGTATAGATCTTATCAAGACGTATAAACATATCAATGAGGTTTGTTGCTAAATATATTTACTGTTCAGATCATATACATCCCGACTTCTAAATTGTTAGGGTCACTTTATAAGGCTGCTTTTAGGTTGTGTTGAATGCACCAATATAAAGAGACAATTTTATTAAGTACTGTGCAGCAGGATTTACCAAACTTAATTCACAAGTTGGACATAAATGCAACGGGGCTTTATATAGTCACATCTTGGTTGAATTTAATGAAAATCAATTTGCTGCAGCAATTTTGAATTTCAAATTGGTACCTTTTGAGCCTCTTTTTCAGTGAAGAAACCCAAAAAGTTCCACTTTGAATTAAGTTTGATGCATCACTAGCTACATATAAAGTCAACCTCACTCTTATGTCACTTTTATGTGGGATTAAACTAATTCAATTTCCACCTTATGCTTTTTGCCTTACTCTGTTGTTGGGAACAGTTTTTCCAAAGCATTCAAAGTCATTATGGACTTCAGTAAAATCACAGAATAGGTTTTTTTTGTAGAATATTAAAAAAAGTAAATTCTTTCAAAACAAAAAGATTATATAATTCTATCCTGAGTATAGGGTGTTAGTGAACTGCTAAGAAACTGAACAGCCTGATTTCGAAAAATAGGTTCTAGTCTGCAGATTATAACAGTTATCCAGCTAGTTTTTCAGGAGCCAAGCAAGGCCAGATTTGAATCCCAAGCACAGTATATTTGGTACTTCGAGACACTAGCAACTGGCACAAGTATGATAGGTGCCTTGAATGATGCAAAGGGTGTAGTATGGGGTGAAAATACACCAGCAGCACATAATATTTCTGCAGTTACATCAAAAACATGTGTTTGTGGAGGCTGATTTGTGTGTGCAATTTAACCAATAAGCTAACAATGTTGCATGAAGAAGAATATATTTCAGATGGCCCTCAACATGACTCCGCATCTACTACATTATTGCAGATAGCCATGGACATAACTAAACATCCTCCACATTACTGCAAGATAGAGCTCCACATTACTTTGTATCCTCCACATTACTGATGATAACCCTCCACATAACTGAAAGATAGCCCCCCATATTACCTTGCACCCTTCACATTACTGAAAGATAACCCAACCCTCCACATTTCTCCGCATCTGCCACATTACTGCAAGACAGTCCTCAGCATAACTGAACATCCTCACATTACTGCCACAGACATATAAACATGCAGCCTCTGTTTCTGAGCAAAAGGTGACTTATTCTAAGCCAGAAATGTACAGCAAGCCAGAGCAAAATTAAAATTGACAATAGTATTAATGACTCACTTTGCTTGGATTTTGTTCCTATTTCCATACTTTTTGCTGCTTTATGTTCTGTTGAACCATCCTAGAAAAGATATTTAACTCAATTTATATTCACTCTAGGTTTATTATTCTCAGAAGAAACGTAGAGCCGAAAAGGAAAGGAACGAAGAAGGCAGAACCAAAAAAGAGCGGAGGCTATACAATGATGGCTTTGATGATGAGAACTACGACTACGTTATTCGCAGTGGTGAAAGATTCTTGGATAGATATGAGATTGATACCCTAATTGGGAAAGGTTCTTTTGGTCAGGTCTGTATCACAATTTTCTAACACTCTTCTCCCCATTTTCATAAATTAAGCAAGTGATGCACCAAGAGAAACTTCCACTTAAGATAGAAGATTATTCTTTTCATTGTTTAGAACTAGCTTTTCTGCTACTGTATATGGAGAAAATAGACCAGTTAAACAGGTAAATCATGTATCTTGCCCACATCCAAAATACAGCTATTGGTATTGGTACACCAGCTAAAAGGGACCTATTGGTATTTCTGGAATAAACGTGACAATTTTGAAGACCATGTCCCTATAGTGAGGTTGCATTTTGTAGTTAAAGATAACTGTGTCATCTGTCTGTTTATGACTGTTTACTGTTGTTCAAACAGCTGGGGCTTGGAAGACTTACATGCCAGTTTCATTCAAGATGAAAACATCAAATGGCCAAGTTGATAGTTTTTGTCTGACATAGTTTTTGCTTGGTCATATCATCATCATTATTTCCACAAAATTTCCTGATTATGATTTCCATTCTTTGGTCCATGGTCTTTGGTCCACTCCATTTTTAAAGGCTGAATCATGCAAATTCTTGTTTCTTTTGGTCTACTTCTAAAGGTCTTGTAATAGGTTCCAAGGTAATTCCTTACAAGCATAAAAAGTACTTAGTTTTGTTGTTTAAGTATTTGTTTTCTGGTCTTGTTTCAGTGGAAAAATGCCTTTGTGCTAATGGTTCTAATTGTGCTAATTTTTAAGTCAAAATTTGGATCTGGTGCTGCATCTAGGGTTGCAAGTTCTTCATTTTTCTTACACTGATCAGGGCTTACCCTTTTCTGGGATATGCCCAAACAGAATTATTAATATAGTGATTTATGGACTGAGGCCCAAATTACACTACATACCAGTTTGTTCCTTGCATCTTGGTTGTCATACTGGTAGACCTTAGGTCTATCAGCATATCATAGGATACTTCTGGTACAATTGTTCAACTACCAAATTTCAAATCAAACCATAGTGAATATCAAGATGCAAAGATGGCCATTCCAGTGATGAAACTACTGTGCACAGAAAATAACTTTTGTGCCCAATTTCAGTGAAAACAATAGAAAACAATGACATCTATTGTTTTGAGAACAATAGCCTTCAGTGGGTGGTGTGCACAAATTCCAGTCTGATTACCATCCTGCATAGTGTTACTGGGACCTGAGATGTTCTAATCTTTCAAGTATGGAAATGCCCGTCTGGAAGCCAATCAACTCAAATTTTGAAATAAACTTAGTTCTAGACCACCTTACATACCCAATGTTCTCTTTGGCATTGACTGTGTATTCTATCCAGTGTCCTTGACATCACTATTTGTTGGGAAACCTTACCTAGGGATAAATAAGAAGGATGGTAAGCATATCTATTAATATAGCTACAGATACCCAAAGTGCTGCATCTAGCAACATAAAATTGTCATTGCAAATTGTACCTGATTATACAGTTAGGTTTCAAGCTCAGAGTTGACCTATCTAGTTTGAGAAAGCTGCAGATTGCATTTCTGTTTGTAAATTATATCTTTTAGCATGTAATGAAAAACCAAGCAGGAGATACAAATATAGATAGGCATTCACATGGATAGCCATTTCATTTCAGCATGTCTGCAAAGTTGAAACCTCACCATACTACACTATTTGGACATTACTTCATGTAGTGCCTACCTGCAATACTTCATGTAATCACAGGTCATTGAAATGAAACAGTTCAGCAAAAAAGAAAGGACCTGACAATTATATAACAGCACTTATTAGACAAGTAAAACAATGGAACACCAGTTTCATATTGCCTGGTGGTCTGCTCAGAAATATAAATAAGAAATATAAACAAGGGCAGGCACAGGCTAAAGGAGAAGGGGGCAAAGGGGATTACCCTTGGGATAGTGCACATCAGTGTTTCAAGGCTATATAAGCCATGAAAATTATAGTAATTTTGGTGAAAATATGGCCAGCCAACCTTACTTTTCCAAAACACAAATGTGAAAACAAAAGACATTGCCATGTTAGGACTGGGGTTGCACTGCTTACCCTTTAGCTTCCCTGGACACCCATACCTAGCAAAAGTGTAACAAATTAACTAACTAATTACTTAACTACTTACTAACTAATAAACTAACTAAACAACTGTTGATGTATCACTGACTTTTTGCAGGTCATATTTAAGATTTCTAGGATGCAAAAATCCCCTACCTAACGAAGAAAGCGTATTAACCAGCTAGATGACTAACTAACTAGCTATGTGACTTACTGACGGAATAATTAACGATTTAGCTTACTACTTAACTGACTGACTGACTGACTAACTAACTAATTTACTTACTAGCTTAGTAATTAACAATCTGTACTATTCAACTAACTAACTAACTAGTTAACTGACGGCCTGACTGACTAAATAACTAACTTACTTACTAACTACAAACTAACCAACTTTTTGTGTAGACTTGTGTGTTATTTTCCCTATTTTTTAAATCTTTTGACGACGGCCAGAGCAACAGCAGTTGAAATATGACATTTTAAGAATTACATGGAAAATACACGTACACCAAATTGACCTTCAAATGGAGAAAACTACCTAAAATGTGACTGCCAGTGATATTTCCATTCCTCCATCAATTTCAAGGATACTGTATAACGACGTTTAACTCGACAGATTTCTGCAGATTTGTGAAGTTTTAGAACAACAAAATGACTTTGCAGAGCCCTGGAGGAGACGACAACCGAGATATCTCTGGGACGTTTCCATGATTTCGGATTGCTAGAACTGGAATCCCTGGCAATCATATTGTTCTTCACATTTCACAGGATTTTCGTAGCTCCTCATTATGGGGCACATGACTGAATGGCCGAGGCCGATCGATCTTTGCTTTGCGAAGACAGAACGAAGAGATATCTGGTTGGTTCGGCGATTTCAAATCTTACGCTTAATCGCTGTTCCGAAAGACTCGAAGGCTTGTAGAGTTTCCATGAAATCAAATCCACAATCCACACGAATTACACTGACTCTAGCCTTGCAAGCAAAACAGAAACTTTGGAGCTGTAAGACGTAGCAAGTTTGGCTCAAATGATTTCACAGAAAACAAAGCGAAGATCTCATTCATCAGGTCTTCTTTAATTCACAAAAAGATGACAGACAAGCATTTCGTTCGGATAAGCACTGCTCGTCGACAAAAATAAAAGTTGTACCTGGTAGGAGGATGACAAACTTTGCACGAGTCCATTTTGACGTTGACTAACCAGGCTTTGTAAAAACTTAGCGCCAAATGAGTGATGTCTGATTCTGAGATTGAAAGCTATCCTCCTAAGAAAATACGAATACGTGGAACGTTCAGCGTTATTACATTTCGACCGCTTTATTTCCCTCTTATATTGCCACAAGACTCAAAAAGGCTTTCAAAGGTTTACCTCAGCTTTCAAGGATGACCTCATGAGTGTCAGGCTGCCAGAAAACCACATTTTCCCTTGAATTCACAGCAAACATATTCCAGTTCTCATTCCTCTGCATACAGTGCTTCAATGAAAGATTTCCTAGTGGTGATCCAACCTTCTATCCCAGCTAATCTATTTTGAGCTTGCATAAAACCAACAAAGCCAGTACTTTTCCTGTTTGTCAGAAACCAGCTGATATTAAAATCTTACAAAACAATTTCACCCTGTGATCTGTAATTGCAGGCTCAACTTTTATTGAACATGTTTTTGTTTGCTGTCACATGTTTATAGAAAGCATTTTTGAATGTAAAATAAAACCATCTTATGCTTTATTGAGAATTCTATCAAAGGCATTGCCCAATAAGACATTCCAGGTTATTTGCTTATTTTCCATCACAGCAACAATGCATTGCACAATACATATAAATAATAAATAGCTGTAATATTAAATCTAATAAGATTCTGTATGGTTTTACTTGATGGTTTACCACAAGGAATATTACTACTGCTCTGTGAAAGTAATAAACTGAATTGGGAGGGCTAGATGTTTGGAATTTGTCTAAAAATATGGAAATCTATCATCCAGACCTTTACAAGCCACACCCACTTGGTTCTATGACATGTCCAAATGTTTTCTGAATGGCAAACACTAGGATAAATGTTTCCACTATTGGCCATCCTCAATTCTTGACAGCTGGGGGGGGGGTCAGGACCCATGACCAGTTGGGGCAGGTTAGGGTGGCACTGAGACTTAATCAACTTTAGAAAAATTTGCCAATATCAATTTCCACATCCCCATGTTTTGAGAAATATTTGGGGCTCTTATGAGCCAAACATACCCATATAAATCTTCTCCCTCCTCGTGTCCTCATATCACCCAACCAAATACCCCCTTTTGGCTTTTGGCTTTTCACTATAAAGCATTCATCAGTGCTACAAAACAGTCAGTCACTAAACAACATGGAGATGACTATGTCAATCATTAATCAGCAACACCACAGTCACAAAGAGCACAACTTGTTTTGGCAGTTTGGCAAGAATTACAGAGGCATAGGTCATCTGGTTCCCATCATTTGTGAAGTTTGTGAAATTTTTTCAGCAAGATTCTACCACTTGAAACATGAATGGTCAACCATAGATTACTTCCTGCAGATGCCCCCATTTGTTTAAATACTATCTTCAATGAACTACCTCTCCACCCAGGGAATTTTAATGAATACCACCTCTTTAAATGCTTGAAAAGGAAATACAAAAAGTAGCAAATCTATTAAAGCAATTTTCATCAACTTACAGATTGCTGTATTCAACCACTTGATAGCTCATTCTCTGAGTCTTCATTACTTTCAACTCCATTCTCTCTCTAAAATCAACAGTAAAAAGAAGGTTAAGTGTATTATAACCAAGCTCAAAAAAATCCATCAGAACCACTGATCCATAAAAGAACATGTACATGTTTGAACCCCTTTCTGTCACAGCAGGTAGCAGCCCTCCTGTTTATTTATAATAGCCAGTCCTCAGGTCAGTTTATGGTGCTGGCTGATGAGCCTGTGCAGTGGTGTAAAAAAAGAAGGCTCACTTATTAATTATGCTACAACCAAAGGAATTCAATCCATCTTGAGTGAGAAAGAATAGAACATTATTGTAGCCAACCTAGTCACTTAGTCACTTAGTATGCTACAACCAATCATATTCAATCCATTGTGATTGAGAAAGAATGGAATATTATTGTAGCCAAAAGTACAAGAAGCAATATGTATACCTGGGTATTTTCATAGGGCTTCATAGTTACATGCCAAGACTTATGAAACTTTTCCCTATTGATGGTACTTTGTATCTGAAAGTACATAACAATAATACATTATAATGAGATTCTACTATTTTCTTTACAGTCATGGGTATACTGCGGAACACTACCTCATTATTTCATAAAAGCATTATACCACTATCTATACTGTATTTCTTCCATGCAGCACCCTCCCTTCAAACAATGAGTCTTTAAGATTTAGTTGCACGGTATGTTGGTCCAAGATTCTGCTTTAAGAATCAAGAGGCTGAACACCTATTTTCAGTACTTGAAAATCAGTTTCCTTTAATATAAGAGTATTGACAGGTGGTGTGGCCAAGTTGTCTAGGTGCTTGTCTCACAATTGTAAAGTTGCAGGCTCGAATCTCATAAGACCAATTTCAAAAAGCCTACAGTCAACTCAGATGTCCATCAGTCTGAGATCAGTAAATGAGTACCCAGGGTATTCATTCTAGAATATCAGTCTGGGGGAACAAGCTGCAGGTCCACATCAGCTGTATCCTAGGATGCTATACTTTCTAGGTGGGCATTTATTATGCTTTGGGGCCACAAACTCTCCACAAATCTTGACCAATCTGCTTTCTTTTATAGGTTGTGAAAGCATATGATTATCAGGAGAAAGAAGAAGTAGCCATAAAAATAATAAAAAACAAGAAACCATTCTTAAATCAAGCCCAAATAGAAGTACAGTTGCTTGAACTGATGAACAGTCATGATCCTGATTCAAAATTTTATATCGGTAAGTCAATATTATCAACGTTAGTATTTCTTTTTTTCATTAAAGCTCTAGCAGATAGCTAGATGTGTGACTTTTTGCTCGAAATAATGACAGTACATGTTAAAAAGGTGGTAGTGACCAGAAAAACTTAAGTTGCACGAGTGGCCAGGGATGGTTTTTAAAAAAAAATATTCTGGGACCCAAGGGAAAGTGGTCACAGAACATTGATTTGGTTGAACATTTCACGACATGTTTTGGTTTGTTGCAGCGTGTAGCCAGTTTTTTGCACAGCAACACCTCACATTGCACTGTATAGACCTTTTTGATGAAAGACCGTTGTTATTGAAATTTTCAATTTTTCAAAACTTAGCTTCATCAAGTTTTTGATGCTAAAATCCTAAACAGCATCCAAACATTAGTCTAATCGCTGGTACTTTTCATTTTACGAGAGTTAAAAGTTCACAATTCTATAAGGGCTTTGACCATGAAAAGTGATCAAGGTTGAAATTTTTCACCCCAACTGGTCAAAGCCCTTATAAAATCCTAATCTTTGAGCACTCATAAAATCAATAGTTGAAGCGCTAAGATAGTAAGACTTTTCACCTAGACTAAATTGTGGCTGCTTAATATGAATTTGGTATTGGAAAATCTATATCTCAAAGTTTTGAAACATTTCTATAATTGTGGCTCCATTGAAAAGGTATATTGGTGCATCTCTCCTGCCAAGTTTTAGCTATATGTGAACTAGGTTTTAAATAAGTGCAAAAAAAAACTGGTCAATGCTAGCTGACATTCAGTAGAAGTATATAAACGGCAAAGAAGCAACTCACCTGTTGAGTTTTGTTATCAATTTGTCCAGTGAAGATCAGCTGTTGACAAATAAGATGAAGAATACAAATAAGATACAGTTGAATTGACAAAAGGCCAAATATAAAAAAATTTTGGGTCTTATTTTTCATTGAAGCAGATCCTGTATTTCTGATTCAAAACCAACTTCTTTTTTGGAATGAAATGTGTGTTTTTCGAAGCCATACCTCTGAAAACGGTAGGTTTTGGAGCTTGCCAAACGGTTTTGGAGCTCTCCAAAACCTTCTGTCAACAAAAGCAGGTTTCTGAGACTTTTGAGAGATTCTCGGTTTGAATTTTGAACAAGACTTCAATTTTACCAGTTGCCAGGAGACACTCCATAAATGGGATTTAGGGGTGAGGCAAGCAATAATTTTGGAACAAAAGTTTTCAGACTTCCAGAATTTCTGTTTCTTTAAAATCATGGATTCTGTTTTTGGAAGCATTCTGTTTTCAAAATCTGGGAGGCTTTAGAGGTTCAGAAGAACACATCCTATGATGCCTTGCTCAATTGTGGAATCATAAATTTCACTCAAAAATAAGATTTGGCAGCATGTAAAGCCTACAGTATTTTTCATACCTGTCTTTGATATTATTTCAGAATCTTTCCACAATATTTTTCCAGTTAGCTCTGAAAGCAGAATGAAATGCAATTAAAATAGTTGCAAAATCTCAACTGGTTTTAATGACACATCAATTCTTTATCCAGTGTTGAAATAAGAAAATCCTTTAGAAAGGTTTTTCAGAAATATGATTGATGGAAAAATCCATTTAGATTTGTTTAGCTTTTCAAAAGAATGTCAATATTAGGATACTTTCTGTTATTCAAATTTGAAGTATCAACACAGGAATTTTGGGCTGGGTTTTTTTACTTTTGTCTTAGAAACCAAGTTTTAAGTAACTTGACTTGCACTGAATTTAGTAAGTAAAATAGCATACACAGACTGAAATTAACAATTTCTGGATAGGCAGTAACAAAAAAGCCAAAAAAGGCAACCTTTTGCAATGTCTGAAGAATGCTTTGTTAGGGAGCCTATTATAGGGAGTCGAGGAGTTACGAAGCTGCAAAAAAATCAGCTCAAAGCCGCAATCTGTCAGCAAATAAATGGCTAAGCTGCTGCTGACCAACATTATTTTCTAAGCCGCAAAATTTAGAAAAATCTTTGCAAAATCCGTTAGCCACACTTGAAATGGGGGTCGAAGCCATGAACCTGCAAACCTAAAATGGGCCCCCCCCTGTTAGGCTTGCACTGAGTTTTAACTTCAATCTTTCAGTAAGTAGAAAAAAACTAAAATAAACCTACAACAAACAGCTCCTTGAAAAAATAATGCGATTTGGTACTTAACAACATCTAAGGGTTCATTTCTGCAGTTAAGCCCCTCTTGGAACCCAAGAGTTTCTGCAGTCTTAGCATTTATGCATTCAGCAATGGCACTAGGGTAGGGCAAAATGCCACCTAGGCATTCCAATAGAATTTTCTAGCCCATTGCCCCAAGTGAGATTTCAAGCATGTTCACTCGTGAAAATGAAAGGCGTCCTGTTTGGAGCAATACCCCCGTGATGGAACAATTTATACCTTTAAAACTGTACTGTAGCTTTTATTTTTGCTTTCGAATTGTTGCCTCACTCTACTTCCAGTTAGTGCGTGCTGTTTAATGTTTTCTAATTGAAATAACTTAA
Source organism: Chrysaora quinquecirrha (assembly GCA_014526335.1). Taxonomy (NCBI): domain Eukaryota; kingdom Metazoa; phylum Cnidaria; class Scyphozoa; order Semaeostomeae; family Pelagiidae; genus Chrysaora; species Chrysaora quinquecirrha. The sequence goes on from JACTAT010000031.1 coordinate 3,000,469, forward strand.
TTAGGACAGTGAATAAACAATCCTTGTTTGTAAACAGGCTTTGGAGTTCAGGGGGGCGCAGCGCAGGAAATGTATGGTCAATGAATGCAAAATGACGTGCTTCAGATTTCATCGACCTTGAAAATTTTGTAGTAAAGTTCGAAAAACCATTTATTTATCAATCAAAAAACTCAACAGTTAGAAAATTTAAGATTTTTACGTTAAATTTATTTTATAAAATCCCGACAGAGACGTGGCAGGTATCTGGTAAAGTGGGTTGGGGTTTCATGCCTTCCTTGTCGTTACATGGTCGGCATGAAACATGAAATTAGGGCCTACCGTGGGGCCTTTTAAAAATTTGTAATGCGTCGTAGCTAGATTTTCTGGCAACAATTTAGCCAAAACACAAAATTTTTACCTTTATAGATTTGCTTGAAATCGCTGCAGTTTTCTTTTTGGCATTCTTGATTCATTTGGTGTGCAGTTTGTGCATTCTTTGCTTGCCATTCTGTTGTGTTGTGGCAGGTCGGCCATGAATGGAGAATTGAGTGAATGGAAATGATGAAGGCGATCTTTTTATTGTCAACAAAGCGTAACTCGCATCATTCATGGTTGCACAGCGCATCTGTTTTACAATAAATAAATAAACATGAAAAATATCCCTTTTCACAGTGCAAACCACTGTTAAATAGATTATATAAATCGTATGATATTTTAAAGAAAATTTAGAAAGTACCCAGCCAAAAAATTCCAGATATTCTTTAGTTTCATTATTGCTAGGTGGGTCATGTTTGTCTGGAACACTCGTTTCTAATTGTGAAATAGCTCATTATGGTTGCTCTGGTTTCTTTCGAAAGACCAAAAAGTCTATTAAGAATTACTTGACCTTATTGTTAGAAACTAAAACTTTAACCAACGAGATTTTGTTACAAATATGGGTCAAGCCTCATTTATAGTGTCTTAACTCGCCTCAAAAGCTGATTTGGTGGATATGCAGCTCATCCGGAATATTATTTTATTTTATCCTATTCTGTTTTGTAATTTTCTCTGCTTAAATCAAAGAAACTGTCTTCAGTGGAACTTTGTTGTTTCTTGAATTTTACACGTTTTTTTTTATAAGAAACCTGGCTCGAGGCCTAGTTCTAAAAGTTTCTTAATTTTTGGCCCAATTTTAGTTCTAAAAATTTCTTAGTAGTTTCTTAACGAAATGGAAATAGATTGCAGTAAAAACGACAAAAAACTTTCTGTGAGATACAGTATTGCTGAGAGGTGCAAGAAATTGCACGGAATTAGCCATACTGGTGCGAGAAATTGCACGGGAATGCTTGAGAATTAATTACTACCTCCACAAATGTGAAATCAGTACGTTCTATGTCGGAAACTGACAGAAAAATTTCTAAAGTTTCTTAACTCCTTCCTCGTAGTTCTAAAAGTTTCTTTACTTTTTGGGTGTCGAGTTCTAGGTTTCTTATAAACTGGTTTCTTATAAACGTGTATTACAGTAGTCTCTGAAGGTATCCTCGTATTAACATTCGGCATAGTACTGTATGTTTGTACCCTACTGAACATCCCCACACTACATGTACTCAGAGATGCTCCCCGTGCAACTCATGATATCCCCACACTACTGAATATCCTCCACACTACCCCACACCCCACATTACTGCACAGACGTTGTATAGGGTAACCCTTGCGTTATGAACCTAAACTTCTCAGTGGCGAAACATCGAATTTCCGCTGTACGTCGTTAAATACGTAGTAGGCGTAACAGTCGTTTCATTCATATCTCAAAATTTCCACACTTTCTCAAAATAATACATTTTCTTTTATTTCTTTACAGTGAGACTAAAAAAGCAATTCATGTGGCGAAATCATCTTTGCTTGGTATTCGAACTGTTGTCCTACAATCTTTACGACTTACTACGAAACACGAACTTTCGCGGAGTGTCGCTAAATTTAACTCGTAAATTCGCACAACAACTGTGTACAGCGTTGTGTTTTCTATCTGCTCCTGAATTACAAATAATCCACTGTGATTTGAAACCAGAAAATGTTCTACTTTGCAATCCAAAGAGAAGTGCAATTAAAATTGTCGATTTTGGAAGCTCTTGTCAGCTTGGCCACACGGTGAGTACACTAAATTCATACTATTTTGGAGAATATTTTCTCTCGAACAAATTAACATGTCCTATCCAAGTTCGAGACAGTCAGCACGTTTTCCCTATCAATTTTTGGAAAACCGCGACAAGTGAAACGAGCCTCCGTGCAACTCTCCAGAAACTCTCCTTCGCAATGGACAGTAAAGTCTGCACGCAGGCTATATGAAACGACGTGTAAAAAATTATCAAATGAAATTCGTGTTCGAGGAGCCAGACTTTGCTTGCAGGCTTTTCAAGACGACCGTCCTTGTGATACTTATTAATTGCATTTTTGTCAACCCGGTAGCCTAAATTTAATTTCATGAATCTTTAGCTGTCAAGGGTTTGACCTTGGAGAATTTCCTGCACCCATAATGGTGCACCCTTCCTCTATTTGAGGCGTGTCCTCACAAGACTTGATTTTCGGTTCCCTGTTTTTCTACGAATTGTTTTGCGGGCAATCTTACTTCATTCCTAAAGTCAAAATTTATCCTGTTTGCGAAAAATCGTTTTCAAGATTACAGCATTTGAAGTCTGAGAGGTTTTGGGTTTTGAAGCCTCTGTCTTGCCTTGCCTTGCTAGTTAAGTAAAGTAAAGTACAGTACACACTTTTTTTTATAAGAATACAGTCTATAAGAATATTCATGCTCAAAATTGTCAAAGAACAATGGAAATTTAAGAATAACAATGGAAAAGTTCGAGCCTCGGCAAAAATTAGGATATTCTTATAAAAAAAAAGTGTGTAGAATGAGGTAATTGCTGCAACAAGTCAAAGTTGCATGAAACGTTACTTGCGGTGAAAATGTCTTTCGCAAACTTAAGAAATCTTGTGCAAAACAAAGTTCCTAGAAGTTCAAATTTTCTTTAGATTTAAGAATAACAGATCTTTTCTGCTGTATTTATTTGCAAGCCTGTTTCTCGCTTGAGATATATCTTTCCTGGAAAAAATAACAAACTATTGTAGATTTACTTACGAAGAAGAAACAGACACTTCATTCAATCATTCTTCGCATTTCTTTTTGAAAAATCGTTGATTCCACGACGTTGATGGAGCTACAATGTCTTCATTTCCGAATAGCTTTCAGCAAACAACGCGATTCTCCTCCTTGTCCAGTCAAATAGAATCTTTCTTTTTGTTGTGATTTATGAATTGCGTCAAATCTTTATTTGTTGTGTTGCGAAAAGTGTCAACAACATCGAAATGCAGGCAGGCTGGGGCATGTTTCATTGGCACATGTTTTCGAATGCTGTTATTGATTTTGATTTTATTGGCATTGGGTATCCCCTTCACTTTGCCAAACTTAAAACACAAACAACGGTGTATTTTAATTTGCACTGCCCCCACCCCAACTGCCCTGTCTTGAATGGGGGGAGTCTGTGAACTTTCTGGACAAGCTAGTCCCTAACTACAGTACCACATGTCTTACGAGCCAACGTTTTCTGCCCGTTTTCTGGTTGCATACTTCGGGCTTTGTTCTGATTTCTGCTACTTGTTGCAAGAATTGTGACAGCTTTCGAGAAATATTGCAGGGGTAACGGAGAGGAGCGGAGAAAAGGTGTGGGGTCTAAGATCTGGCCTCTTCCTTTGCAAGGGACATGGATTAATTTCAGTAAAAATGCTATCTGAAGACGTATATGTTAGGAAATATTGAGAGGAGTCTGAACAATCTTTATTTTTCACAAATTGTCTTGATCAATTTATCAAGCCCCTTGTTTGTAACTATACCCCATTATACCTGCGCCCAGAACACCTTTCACATCAATGGCTTATCTGCGCTGCGCTGCACCAAGTTCTTGTCGTTGTGGAGGCTTGTGTTACAGTGCAGTCGTGCATCGACTGCCACCAGCAGCGGTTGTTTGTCAGTTGGTGCTCGCAGCAAATTGGAAATCAAGTTTTTATCTTCAAGTCGACATTTTGATCAAACTGATTTGCATCTAGAGTAATTTGCGATAAGAACAGCCTCTAGCTGTCGCACAGTTGTTATTTCAAACTACAGTTTACATCAAATTTTGAAAAGAAAGACACGTCAGTTCGGGTTCTTTGATTTTCGGATTGGCCTAAGCTTCTTCGAAAAACTTGTGAAAATAACTTACGAATAACATAAATCTCGAATTCTTGATTTTTAACCAGCATCATATTCGTAATTTATTTTGTTAGCTTTAATTTCGGAATATCTAGTTTTCTTTTTGTAACAAACGCCATCTTATAGTAACCTTTTGAGAAATTTGTTCTTACAAATATCAAAATGTATTTTCTCCCAACCTCTCAAATGACAGGTTCGGCGGGTGTTCTGTCTTCAGTGGTTGACGTGGGCGTTTTAGTTTTGGCATTTTTTGCCGCGAGATTTTCTATTTCGGCTTCTTAAAACAACTTTACGGCTTTTAAAAACTCAAATAAATTAATTCAGTAAGGCAAAATGCCTAAAATAAAGCCAAATTCTTATACATGAAGAAATCGTTTCGATTTTTAAAGATTTTTCGTTTGTTATTAGATGTTATGGATCAATTATTGATGGTCGTCTAATTTTAATGCAAATTAGCTTGAGTCACCCTTCTTTCAAATTTATTTCGAAACAATGATGTCATTAAAGCACGTGTCGGCCATGTGTTTCCCAATTGCTTAAGCTCCTGCGCAGCAGCAATGTATACGTAGGAATGTATACGCATTTCGTAGGAATGTATACGCACCACTGTGGTGGATACGCACTACTGTGGTAATGTGCTAATGTGGTAATTTTTTGTGTAATGTTGTGGATAAGCACTACTGTGGTGGGCTTGATGTGGTGAGTTATTATGTTATTATGCTTGATGTGGTGGATTTTGTGGTTATTTTTTGCTTGGTCTATAGATTTTGCTATGATTTCGTAACCACCACAGTACGCAAAAAACACCACAACATCAAGCATAATCATAAGCCACCACATCAAGCATAATAACCCACCACAGTAGTGCTTATCCACATATACGCATATTTTCCATCACACTGCGCAAAAAACTACCACTGTACGCAAAATATACCACCACAGTGCTGCGTATCCACCACAGTAGTGCGTATAGATTTGCTAGCGTGCTTTTGCTTCAATAGGAATCTCGTACGCTTTTTCGAGGAGTGAAATGCCCCTTCGTGAATCGCCCCCTCGGTTAACACCTCACCCCTTCAAGGCACAGGTCGCTTCGAATTCCAAACCCTAAACCCTTCCAAAACAGAAAAATATGTAGTTGACTAAATGAAAATTCTATTTTCAGAATAACTTATTTTTTCCTCTTTATTTTAGCTCTACCAATATATTCAGAGTCGATTTTATCGATCACCCGAAGTCCTACTTGGTTTGCCGTACGATATGGCAATTGATGTATGGTCATTAGGATGTATATTAGTTGAAATGCATACTGGAGAACCATTATTCAGCGGATCAAATGAGGTACGCTTTCTAACGCCATTAACTTATGATCATTATTATTATGCAATGTCCATGATTGTTGCGATGATCCGGAGGGTCGTTATGGTGATTATATTATATAATGATTATGTTGATCATTGTCATGATCGTCAGTAATGACTGCAACCGTTGTATGATCATGATGATTATTATCGATTATTCTCATGATGACGGGTTGGAATGATGATTATAATGGTGATGATTATGATCATGATCATGATGGCATTGATGATAAAGGTTATTTAGATGATTATGACTCTGATGAAAGAGTGTATCAAGGTAGTTTTGATGATGATTGATTATGATGACTGGGATAATGATGATGGTCATGATGAAAATGATGGTGATAATGATTATTATTGCCATGACGATGATAATGATTATCATGATAGTGATGATAAAGAGAGGGTGAGTGTATGCTGCATGCATGATGATCAATGTCATTTTGGTGATGATTAATGGTGATGATGATGACGATGATGATGGTGACGATAATAATGTTGATGGATGGTGAAAATGTTGTAGATAATCGTAGATAATGATGATGAAGGTGATCGTAATGATTATGATCAAGATATGATGATGTTGGGGATTATAATGATGGTGATGGATTTGATTTTCAATCAATTCATTTTGTAGGTTGATCAAGTAAATCGAATCGTAGAAGTTCTTGGAATTCCACCAACTCATTTACTCGAAAAAGCACCTAAAGCAAGGCGTTACTTTGAGAAACTCCCCGACGGAACTTATACTGTTCGGAGATACAAGGATAATCGAAAGGTACAGAGTGTTTTATATTTTGAATTACCTAACACTGCTACCTAACCTAATCCTCCGTAATATGTATGCTGCATGCATCACAAGCTGCATCACGATCAACACACTTTGCTGTAAAAAGATGCTCCGATTTGCTACCCCCGGGAGTTTGTCTTTTAGGTCGGAGGTAAATAATATTAACTGGAACCAAGCGATAATTCTGTCGTTTGATTCCTAAAAAATACTTGTGAAATGTTTTTCTTGCTAAAACCTCGGCCAGAATGATGAATTCTTTGCTTCAAGAGTTGATTTCTCTAGCTTTGAAGTCTATGTTTTAAGTCCGCATGGCCTAGCCATCGTAAGGGTGGGAAGATAATGTTTGAATGGCTGAGATAACGTTTTTGAACTAGCAGAATTATAAAAGTTGATTTTACTCACCATTTTTCTGAAATTTTTGTCTCTGTCATGCCATTCTTTAATTGGTACTTTCGTTAAGTTTCAATTCCAGCGATATCTCCGTAATTATACAGATATCGATACTATATATCAGAGCTTGCTACACTGCAAGAGCGAAAGACAGAAAAATAGAACGTATTTGTGTGGGAAAAAGTAATCCACGGATTTCATCTCTCCTGGGATGAAATTGAAATGCTTATTAACATAACTTTCGCTTTGAATTTACGTCCAAAGGTGATTCAAACACAAAAAAATTGAAGTCTGATTTTCGACTCAGGCTAATTTGCATCTTCGAAGTCACCCACTGTACCGCCCATTTGGTGAACGGTAATCCTCCAAAGAACGACCCTGGTTTTGTAATGGAGAAGCCAGTGGGATGAAAAGCTGGGTTTAAGCAGATATTCTTTTTTGTCCACACGTATTTCAAACTTCTCTCAAAAGTGAAAGTTGAGATCAAAGTTTAGGCACAAGTCTATGATCCTGATAGCTGTTATCTTGCATGACGTGGCGGTAGTACATCGACCCACGCTTTGAACCCAATCTTCAATCTTCTGCCCCAAAAAATTCTTTTTGAGGGGGCCCTTGACCAGATTTTTGCAATGGAGTATGAGCTTTGAAGACATACCCCCTTTTTATACCAATTTGCTGAAAGGCATGCCTGAATGAATGCCAGTTTTGCTATTTTGTGTGAAAGTATGGTATACCCGAGTATTAAATGTCGAAATATCTGAAATCGTTGTTATTCCTAAACCGAAATCGTGCAAAAAGATACCCTTCCGATGTTACACCCCCCCCCGCGTCTTCACCACTTCAAATGTTATATCAATCACAAAGTGAATGGTGCATTTCATCCAAAGAAGGATTTCAAACAGTGTTTATTACCGTTTCTCCAGTCATTAATTGCTCTGAAATGATCTTTACTTCAATTTTAGCAATACTCACCCCCTGGCTCAAGACGGCTGCATGACATCCTTGGTTGTGAAATCGGTGGACCACAAGGACGTAGAAAAAACGAACCGGGGCACACGTTACAGGATTATTTAAAATTCAAAGACCTTGTTTTGAGAATGCTCGATTACGATGCAAAAACGCGAATAACTCCTTATCAAGCATTGCAGCATTCTTTTTTCAAACGAACTACTGATGAAAGTACAAATACCACGAGAACTTCGACGAATTCACCCGGAACGACGCAGATTGGTTTATCGCATCGTACATCCACGTCTGCCGCGTCGGCAAGCACGATTTCGCGACCGTCATCGGACCCAACAACGGGTGCTGTTCGGAACTCGGCAACTATGGATTGCGATAGCCCCAGACAGCCGAAGTCCAGCGCTACAAGTTCAGCGAATTTGTCAGAAACTGAAAATTCGATAGCGAAAAATACTGCGTCGAAAGATTATCAAAAAGTAAGGACTATGAATACTGAAAATAAACCGGACCAGATACGAAATAGTTTAAAAAGTAAAGATGTTAGTTATAATACGAAGACAAATCCTAATCCCGACTTGGATGGGAGTTATTCCGGATATAGTTCGCTCACCAATCCAATAGGATACACTTCAGCCGGATTCAATAACTTTACCGGATCCTGTGCGAATGCAGTGAATTCGTATAGCGGATATATTGAACAGTCGACGATATCTTCATTCCTGAACTCTCAGCAGATTGATCCGAATTTCTCAAAATTAACTGAAATTGCTCAGCGTGGAATTATGAACCCTGACCGGAGTGATGAATCTCGAGTTATAAGTGTCTGTGTGCCTGATGAACCTCGAATAGGGCATTAAACACGTCCTGGAATTTGATTTGGCTTTGTTTGATCGTTAAACGATGTAAAAATGAGTGTTTTTACGTGAAGTCATCTACGACTGCTACCACCGGTTGCCTAGTACGACTCGCGTGATTGGAGGGTGTTCCACGATGTTTCATCAGCGAGCGGTTTTGCCGCGCCCACGAAGAAATCTCGCGTAACGTGACGCCTTGTTTGCAGAAAAACCAGTAATGGATGCCGTATCAAAAGATGCGCCGAGATGAAGAGCTAGCGATGAAAATGAGAGCTGTCTGTTGCGCTTCGACGAAGAAACACGGCGACAGAAGTCTTGTATTAGCCTAGTAGGTACTGTTGTTTGTTGTCAAAGAGAAGCGTCAGGTGATAACGGATACCTCATTGAAAGATTTTCACCGTTTGACAGTGACTATATGGCGTGACGGAACCAGAGAACGGTTTACCTTAGCACATCACTGGTTCGGCGCACCACTGAACGCCAGACGCCCGAGACAGTCCCGCGCTGAAGAAGTATTGCATCAAGAATCGAAATAAACGCTAATCTACTAAAAAAATTTAGACTTGCCAATCTTCTGTTAGCTGTAACTAAATTATAACTGGTTATCTTTTTAGCTTCTTAATTATTTTAAAATAAATTAACGTCTATGCTCTAACCTTTTACTGTACAATTTTAGTTCTTAATTTTTGCATTGAACTGCCTGCGTGCTGTAGTAAATTTCAACGCTCATCATTTTGCTGTTTCCAAAATTCCGTTCCGTTTCGGCGATCGAAATTCATATACGCTTTTAAAAAAGATATCGAGACCCCGTTTACACGGGAGCGGACCCGTTCCCATAAAGTTCACCGTAAGCTTTTCGTTTACACGGGTGCGCATGGATCCGTTCCTTTCCGGGAACGGGATCGTAGCTATCGTTTTGGGTACGCCAGAAAAGCGAATCCATTTGGATCCGTTCCCATGTAAACGCAATGTAATCATACCCTCACCATAGACAAGAGGGGACCTTTTGCAACCGTATCTGTTTCTCTTATGTAAACGGGGTATTTGCTTTATTTTCAACCTGAAAGTTTCTATTTTCGACTGATTTTTTCACCATTCTATGAACCCTACTCTTCTCAATAATGACTCGATAAAGATAAACTTCGTAAACACGGCGAAATAAATATAAATAAAAGAGAGTTACACTTCGGGCATTCGATCTCAGAAATGTTCTCCATCTTGGCCGGAGCCTGCGCGCAGACTCGGACAAAGACCTGACTATAAATTTCCGTGTCTGCTCGCTGGGTCTCCTTGGCCTAGGGGCGAGGATATTTCTATTGAGGAGAATCTGAAAATCTCTTCAATTAAAAGAAAATCATTTCTGTTCTGAGAATCCCGAGAAAATTGTCCTCTATTGAATTAAATTGCCCCTCCGTCTTAGCCTGGTGTTTTCGATGAAAAGTGTTGTTTTTGTGAAATGAAACAAGCGTGCATCAGCCTCAGCACGTTTCTTTTCTCGCCTACTGTATGCGATCTAATACGAGACCTTAATAACGGTTTAAAGCCTATGGAGCAGTAAAACAAAACCAGTAATTAATTTCTCAACCCAATACGACAGCATAAAGTCCTGAAAAGCCAACTTAGCCCACTTGTGCACTTTCGATGAAAAAACCTCCTCATAGCACCCGGTCACATTAATCTTTGATGTCTAAAGTGACTATGATAACTAGGTTTTCTTTCAATTCGTAACCTAGGTAGATAAATTTTAAAGATTTTAGAAATGTTCTGAAGTTAATTTGTTTGTAAATGGTTTGTACAAAAAAGAATGAGAATTTTCGACGATATGCATGTTTTAATCTTTATGTTCTTCTGAGTAACCGAGGTTGAAGTTTCTGATTAAGTAATGCTAAAGGCGGGTTTCCACTTCTGCGAGTTTAGTCGCGACAAGTTTTCTGGGCATGCGTACTTTTTTTCAGTGACGAAGATTTCCTTGTCATCCGCGAACGCACGGCTAATTCTGGAATTGAGATTGACTTCAACTTTTTGGGACCCGCAAAAGCAGAACCAATCAAATTGCTTTATTTCGCCGTCGTTCGACCATTGATTCACACTGCCTTAAAAGGGGACTGGGAATTAAACGCCTGCGCACAAAATATTTCACACAATGCATATCTGATGAACAAAGAGTTGTATAGAGTTGAGAAAAAAATTTGAAAGAAATTGACATCGCTTCCTTGACTTACATATTTCCTAGTCGAGTTTTTGTGCATCACCTTACCCACGTTTCAAGCTTTTACATTCTAAAGGACAAATTGATAGAAAAGCGCTTCCACGCGTCAAAACGCAAGCACGCCTTCACAAGCTTTCATTGTGAATCTGGCCTAAGAAATTTCGTATGGTTTATTGTTGGGTCGAGTGAAGCGTGATTCACAAGCGTGGACCTGGACCAAGATTCTCAAGCTGAGGCTAAACTAGGAGACATGTCGCGTGCGACATTGCATTCGGCGTGTCTCCCAGGGTGCGCTGAACATGCGAATGACAAAGTAAGCAACATGCCCTTTGAGTCACGAAGACAAGAAATGCTTCTGTTGTCTCCCAGAAACATTTGCGTGTCTTTTGCTACAAATTTAGTCACGCGCTACAAAGTTTCTGAGGTGGCTGAACTGAGAGACACCGAGGGGACATCAATCTCGTGCGCGACTTGTCTTCTAGTTTAGCCAGGCCTTCAGACGTGGCTAAACTGAGAGACACCAAGGGGAGATCAATCTCGCGCGCGACTTGTCTTCTAGTTTACTCAGGCCTTCAGTAACGATTTTGAGGTTACCAGCATTGCGACTGTGAACGCAACTATTTCAATGCTGGCAATACAATTGAAAATGAACAACATAAAGAAACAACGAATGTATCAAATGTTATACAAACAATACAAGTCAACATGGAATTCAACAACTAACTACGATATATAAAGTCAAAAAGAGTTTACAAGTCACAGTTTGTTAGATATAAAGCTTAATACAAAAATCATTGATTTTAATTCAAAACATATCATAGCGAAGTATTATTCTATTCAGGATCTATCTTTATATTCAAAAAGTTTGAGAAATCAAACTTATTAATAAGAAATACAGGGCCATAAAAATTATTACTCAAGAACAAATACAATAAGTCTCCCCTGCTAGACACATAAGAAACTGCAGCATGGAAAACGTCAGATAACAATGGGTAAAACAATTGTTTATTGTTTTAAAACAATAGATTTCATCGAAAAATGACGTCTCTTAGGCCCTTGCAAAACGATCAAACATTGCTTTCAAATAGCGAATTCCAAATGTTTGATTGGTTGGCTAGGCCCTTAAACACGGGGACTTGCTATACCTTTTATAAAATACGCTACAAAAATAATATTCGTAGTTGTTAGTAGTTCATAGTTTCAATGCAAAGTTTCAAGCAGATTCTGGAGACTCATTCATCAAGGTCCATAATTTCTTACGTTGAGAAGTCGCATTGAAATGGTCCATAAGTTTTCGCATTGAAATAGTACCTGTCTCTGTCCAAAACATTTCGGGTTATGTATTAAATAAAGCCTATCTCGATTTCAAACAGACACGGCATCGGCTAACACGTTTTCTCATATCATTGCCTTTGTATGTGTCTTGTGATGGTTTCCTGAATTGATCTTGCTGGTCGATAGTTGCAAGCCAGAAACTAAGAGTTGGTCCATAATATCCACATGTACCACGACCATGGCATTCGACGTAAGGATTGGGACGGAAGTCTTCAAGGCAAGAGCCAGGTGATGCGAGCATTTGACCATCGCCCTGGGCGCCAGCACTGTTATACTGCAGGATTGAAACATTGGGAAAACGTCATTGTTTGAAAAAGTTGTTACGAGAATAAGTTCTGTAGCGTGTTTTCGATTACCAGGTCGCTATAGGCCAAATTTTAAGAAATGCGAACGGGCAACCAAAACACCGGATGATTGCATTTTCCTCTATTGATCATTAAAAGACTGGAGACAGCGAAGGGAAATTTGTAACAAAAGTTAACGCCAACAATTTGGAAAAAAACGGAATATCTTCAACATTTCTGGCGGGAAGATTTGCGTTTTCCGGCGGCCTATTCTCGGAGTTTCTAAGCGGCAATCGCTAAAAGTTGCGACGAGCGAAAAACGAGGGCCGGTTACAGGCACGGATAATCGAGGGAGGGGAGGAAACGAAACAGACGTAGAGAGATAGTTGAATTATAAATAGTAAAATGATCATCATTCTACATACCATGAGGAAACTGTATCCCTTCCACAGGCTTGTCCATCCGTTAGGACATGCAGGGTCAAAGGCAGTCTGACTGTGAACTGCTAAAACGTGAGATGGTGCTTCGCATACAGAGCATCTACAGAATGAACGTTGCATTAACATCAAATGAAGGCTTCTAATAAACATCGATTAGCAATTAAACAAAAAATGAGATTAATGACTCCATAAGTAAAGTGATGCGCTTCCTACAATGGTACAGCCCTCAAGAGTTGCTTAACATATCCAGTATTCCAGCCCTCACAGAATGACTGGTACTCCCTACAAACGCTTATGTTTGCTCTTTTCTGGTTTTTCAATGTAATTGACAAGTTGGCAAAGGATGTGCTTAGATAACAGCATTATCTTTATGCCAATAGGCTATCCTGTATACCGTCAGTCCTCAAATTAGACCCCCCTGGGACTAATTTTTTTACTATTTTGCAGGAAGACTTATTCAAGGGGGGCTTGCAAATTAATCACGATTCAGATCGAATCAAATCACCATTTATCGGAATACATTTTTCTGTCACAACTCGATAAATTATATGGACTCAAACGTCTAAATAGAAAAGTCAGGGTGGGGTTGCTTATTATTAGACTTATTCCATGAGTTATAGTTTTTGCTCCTTAGGCCAATCTGATAGATAGGTCACTCAGGACTACTATAGGCCAGCCACTCTGAGCATTAGGCCATCCAATTAAATTTTCTAAGTAAACAGTTGTTGCTCTTGCTAAAGGCTGCCGTTGTTGTTTTTGAAGAGTGGGACTAATGTAATGGTTCTAGAGGATTATTGTAATTTTGTCTAGCATTGAATTGAATATTGAATATTGGGTCCACAGGATAATTGATTAATGAGAAGGGTTTATTCGAGTGGGGCTAATTCGACGATATACGATAAACACTTGTACTAACATTTCTTGATCATTATATCTCCCAGCAACAACGTTCTTGGGAGCTGAGGAGTAACAAACAAGTTTTCTCGAGCAGCTTGCAAAAAATACATACCTGCTAACATAATTTTCCACAGCAGCACCTTGGACAGGCATCATTGGCACGGGTGCTGGGGTACTCAACCAGAAACTGTAATCATTTCTTGAAGACACTCTGCATTGGTTCTGAATATTACAGAACAAGAATGGCATGGTACTGAATCTTCGTAAGCAAGATCCTGGTTGACCAAGGTCTTGACCTTGTGCTCGTCCATTTCCTTGCACGTATAAGAAACTGTAACCATCCCAGATCTTCTGCATGCCAAAGGGGCATTCTGGAACCTTGGATTCAAATTAATTCGCCGTTTTAAAATTCCCGGACAGTTTGAAAAAGAACTTTAAATTCTAACAATGTTTAAGTTTAGCGATGCAATAGAGAAAAACAGACGCAGAAACCAAGAACATCAAAGGGTCATTACAGTCAACATTTCCCAAAGTCAATGAATTGCCTCTCTATTCGGGCCAAAATGTCCCCACTTCAAGCCCCCACGTTAATTACCTATTTCTTTCAATACTTTCTTTGGTGCAAGACGGTCCCCCTTTCGGCCGCTATTATTGTTAAATGTCTTTTTTGCGGAACAAAATGCCAAAATATCTAGAAATAACGTCAACATACAAAAAACAGATAGCACTAAACCTTAAAAGCTTTTTGGAACGATAATCGTCAAAAAAAAAAACGTCAGAAATATGAAGACAAATTTAGATAGTTAGATCTTTTCCCTATGTAGAAAGGTAAAATAGTTTCAGCTTCAGAAAACTTTTTGTTAGAAGTGCAAGATTTCCACGAGAAGCTTGGTTCTTTTGATAACGAATGAACGAACACTGAATGGTTTCAGAATGGCTTTTTTGCAAAGACCTTCAAATTTCATAATTCTAAGAATAACATACCGAAGTCGTTTGACTGTGTCGAGTGATGTAGAAGCCAAATGCTGCAGATCCACTTGGTCCTGGTTTTCCAAGGTTCCCCTTTTGTCCCTTGGCGCCAATATCTCCAACTGAGCCACGAGGACCAGGATTACCCTTTGGTCCAGCATCACCTAGTGAAAAACAGCGTTGGGACATACAACATTGGCTGAATGAGCTGGCAAAAAAACGCTTATTCACAAGAACACGTGGGAAAAACGTTTCAGCCTGCCTGTTTTTTGATTTTTGACGCAATTTTAAGCCATTTTATCAATACTAAGCCTTATAGAAAATATTGAGTTTTCTAAGCAGGGGCCTTCATAGGTGGTGAACTTAGCTGTGCGTATCTCAGATAGTTTCGAGGATGGCAAAAATTTGACCCAAATTTCAGCCTGGTGTTTCTTTGAAAGATGATTCTTACAAAAAAACGCGTAATAAATACAAAAGTGAACAGGAATCGTTAACTAACCGAGGGACATATAATGCATTGGTATTACTGTATTTTCAACATCAATCAGGTCAACCATTAGAACTAATCGGGGGTTCACAGTGAGAAAATGGACCTTTTCTGCCAATGCAGTTTACAATCTCTTCAATCAAGATCAGCGACGTCGCCAGACATCCAACAGTGGTTGGGCAAAAGGGCTTGGTCTAAGAAAATTAGGGGGTAGTGTAAGAAAAACAAAGTCGTCCACTACAACATGTTTACATCATATTTAGCCTATATGAGAATCATATAGCGATGTTTGGGGGACAACCGCCCCTCTTCCTCCCGTCTACGTCACAGATCAAGACTGAATTCCAAATTAATAGCTATTAGGAATTTCATCTACATACTAGAAGATTATCTGAAATATTTACCTCTCAATCCGTCAAATCCCATGCTACCACGTTCGCCTTGTAATCCTCTAGGTCCTTCTGGTCCTTGGAATCCTTGCTGGCCTCTTGGTCCTACCTCACCCTTCTTACCACGTGGACCTTGTATTCCCTTTTCTCCTTTAGGTCCTTGAGGTCCTGAAACAACATTTAATAATTGATAAAAAAAGTTGGACGAGGACGACGATGACTTGCAGAGAATGCTAGAAAAAATTTATCTTTGTATTTCAATATCAGTAAACATCTATCATCAGTGTTTGGGAAAACTTTAGCTTGAACCTAACTATCAACTGAAGATGAACAACTATGTATGTCTTTTATAATTTGAAAAGCAACCAGGAGTCAGATTTCACATAGTAAGAAACATTTCTACGGCATTAGGTTTCAAATCATCAAAGGCACTACTCACCAGAAACAGATGCTGGTGATCCCTTTGCACCCTTTTGACCTTGGCGTCCGGGTTCTCCTTTTTGTCCCGAGTCTCCTTTTGGCCCAGCTGGCCCAGCAGGACCGAAATCTCCAGACACACCTCGAGGACCGGTTGGTCCCTTTTCACCCTTCTCTCCTGCTTGACCTTGTGGACCAGGGTCACCTCGTATTCCAGCGGCTGAATCTCCTTTTGGTCCAGCAATTCCTTCGAAACCTCCTGGACCAGGCTCTCCCTTCTGTCCGCGGGGTCCTACTGCACCACCAACATTGTTTGCACACGGAGGCCCAATATCACCTGGAAACAGAATTTCCTTAAAATAGTCAGGTCACTATGGTAAATACAGCATGCAAAATTTGTGGTCAATGCAAAAATGGTTTAAAATAAGCACAGATGCTTGAAGAGGACAAATCGACTTGTTGGGCCTCTCCAAATTACTTGTAGGGGTAATCCACTAGAATTTTGTGTTTTTCCGATATACTTTTCTATATAATTTGAAACCTTGAAAATGGCACAAATTAAAAATGAAAAATTTCAAAGTTTTACAACTTCCGACACTCTGCCTCCGCAGAGTATAAACGTCAGACACAGATAGAAATGAATTAAATAAATAGGCGAGATTTAAACCGAGATGTGGATCAAAAAGTAGCACCGAGTTGGCATTGCGCTTAAAACACCAATAAGCTTATGCGATATCGCGGGAAACCAATAGGATTAACTGAAGAGTCCAAGTGAAAATACAGACTCTTTCTGTCTATACAGAACCAGCCTTCTGACTTTGATGTGGACAGATTCCAAAACTCCTATATGAAACAAAGGTCTTGCTTTGCCCAAGATATGAACCTTCTTTGCTTGACAGATTGTAAGGTTTCAATAAATGATAGAATTGTTCGCTGAATTTGAGTTTGAAAAAGCCATCTAATTCTGATTGGTTCTCTTGACTCTAAAATATCGTTCACCAAAATCCCTCCTTTCTTTGCGCTGTTTGAAAATTTTCTGATAAACCACGGATAGGTGCGATGTTTATTAAAGGGGGGAGGGAGAGATTGTGAGATAATATACATTAAAGCAAACAACAATAACAAACCTCTTGGTCCTTGCTCTCCCTTGTTCCCCTTGTGTCCAGCATCACCAGCTGGTCCATAATCACCACGCGATCCAGGGTCACCTTTCTTTCCATCTTTACCAGGGGGTCCGTCAAACCCTCTCTGTCCTGGTGGGCCGGGAGGACCCAATGGTCCTGTCTCACCATCAGGACCACGGGGACCTACTTCTCCTTTTGGTCCAAGAGGACCTTGGGGACCTGTTGAGCCTTGGATACCTTGAGCACCTATAAAAAATTTAGAATCGATGAATAGGGAGTAGAAGAGTTCTTCTAAACCAACTAAAGTACCTTTACAAACTTCTCTCACAAGATCGAATGAATTTCAAGTCTTTATTCAATGAAGCTCAAGAACCTTTGCCGTTTTATGATAGTTAGTTAGCTAGTGAGTTAGTTAGTTAGTTAGTTGGTCAGTTTGTTAGTTAGTGAGTTAGTTAGTCAGTTTGTTAGTTAGTTAGTTAGTTAGTTAGTCAGCTTGTTAGTTAGGTTAGTTAGTTAGTTTGTTAGTTAGTTAGTTAGTTAATTAGTTAGTTAGTTAGTTAGTTAGTCAGTTTGTTAGTTATAGGTAGTTTGTTAGTTAGTTAGTTAGTTAGTTAGTTAGTTAGTTAGTTAGTTAGTTAGTTAGTTAGTTAGTCAGTTAGTCAGTTTGTTAGTTGGTTAGTTAGTTAGTTAGTTAGTTAGTTAGTTAGTTAGTTAGTTAGTTAGGCAAACACACTTGCTGTTTTCATAAGGTATTGGCTCTGTGTCACCGTATTTCATTGAAAAGGAAATTCCCTACTTCGAATAAGCACCCCCTTTGCATTTAGCTGCCCATCCGGTTGGTCCAAGATGCTCTTTTGATAGATGAAGTGCAAGCTCTTGAAGAGAGAAGGGAAGAACCTTTTGCTAGTTCTTGCAAAACTTAGGATCCGTCAAAATGTTAATTTATCAACAAATTTTCAAGTAATTCTCGTCTTTGAGAGATTTTTGTAAATAAGAGTCCCGGTCGCTTGATCGAAGAAATACGGCAAGCACAGGAGACCAATGAATAGCCTGGGGCTAATCTAGGCAGTGCGACTCGAGTCCTTCCTCTCGATGCGATCACACCTCGCCTTTTGCCAGGAATTACAGAGAGCTGCCGACGTTCCTCACTCTGCGCGTCAAGTTTGACTTCGGTGGGATGGGAATCGAATCCATAATCAAAGATTGCGAGTCCAACTCACTCACTCCCTCGCGATTGAATGATGAAGGTGCTGTGGCGTCGTGGTGTAATCCAGCTGACTCGCTGTGTCAGAAGCTCAGTGTGGTCAGGGTTCGAGCCCAAGCCACGGTAGCGTCACGGCCAGGGTCGAGGTCTCGATTAGTTAACCTACTACTGAGATCCTAGCGACAGGCGCTAAAACACCATTTCACCTTCACCTTCATTTCACCTTCATTCTGACCACAAATTACGAACAGCAGAAGAAGAAATGGCTTTTGCTATTGAAATCACACAAATACCTTGAGGTCCAACTAGACCTTCAGGACCACGTTCTCCCTTGTCTCCTTTCGGTCCAATGGCACCAATCATACCCTTTTCACCTTTTTCCCCACCTGAAGCTTTAATTCTGTTAAGATCAGATGCAGAGAGTATGTAGTCTTTTCCTGCTTCTCCTTGAGGCCCAGTTGGTCCAGTATCACCTGTAAAATTTCAGATTAGGTAAGAACTTTCACTAAGAACAGATAACACAAATTAGGAACCCAAAATAAATCCTGGTTTCCATAAACCCGTAGAGCGATCGTAAGAGGATCAGCGACCAGGGCATCTTTTAAGGAAATTTTACTAGTGGGTCAAATTGACAGGAGGGCCCAATTCCCTGAGAACAAAGTTACCCCTGTATAATTATCAAGGGTCAATATCAAGGAAGCGAATGATGGTTCATGCTCTATTGCTCTAGAAATTTGGTAAGTTTAAGGACCTGCAAACACCTTTTTTGATTGGAGGAGATGTTCTTTCCCGGCAATGAAGTAAATTTGACACGAGACACTTGTGTCAAAGAAGCAAATGCACGCTCACGTAGGGGGGTACGGGGGCATTCTCCCCAGGAAAATTTTGGAATTTTCTGTGTCTAGAGTCACTCTGGTTGGCTTTCCGTGACTAAAATAATCATGCACTAATCTTTCCAAAGTTGAATCTTCCCAAAGTCTAAAGGGCTCATCACTGGTGGGGCAAAACCAGGATTTCAAGGATCAAAGGTGGGGCAGCCAATAGGGCCTGGTGGGGCAATTGCAATTGCCCCATCACTCAGTATGTTAAAAGATACCCTGTCGGCCACCGTCTGCGTTTCTTTCCAGATTCACTTGAAACATGCTCTCACGATCATTGCGACAGTCGGCGATTGTTACTCGTAAGCGTCGAGGGCGTTGAAACAAGTTCAACTTTCCTGATCATTACGACTGTCCCGCTAATGGAAGCATGGTTCTCAGACGATCGGCGGTCATCGCAGACTATCCTTTTGTTGAAATGTAATCAAACAGTCACTTATGTTTTGAAACACTCACATGAAATCGTAGATGGAAGATGGAAGAATGGATCGGCGACGATCGCAGACGGTCACCGATCTCTCTATGATCTTATATAAACCATAGGCTTAAATTCCCTTCACTAAAAGTATTCTAGGGAGTGGTGGGAAGGTGGCAAATACAATCCAAAAATTAAAGTTAGAAAATGGTCATTATCAGAGTGTGTATACAAAACTTTTCATTTTTTGCGTCCGACCTTTTATCTTAGTATTACATGCCTTTATTTAGATAATATACAATACTGGATGTTTAGTTGAGAAATGTTGATTAAATTTTCCTTTACCTTTGTCTCCTTTGGGGCCATATCTAGCTGGACCTCTATCACCCTTCAGTCCAAATGGACCTGGTTGTCCTCGATCTCCCTTATCTCCTCTGTCACCACGTGGTCCAGCATAAGCAGGCTCACCTTTCTGTCCAGAATCTCCATCGAAACCTAAAACGAGTTGTGACTGGATCAAATCGAGAATAAAAATCAGAACATTGTCGGACTATGAAACTTTGTACGAGAAATTGCGAACAATAGCGGAAACACCTTTGGACATGTGAAACACCTTAAGAGCGTGGTAAAGGGGGGAGGGTCAGGATTACGATTCACAGGGATAAAAATGTTTCCCATTCACGTTTCACGTTAAAAAAATAACGCGGTTCATGTCTCCCGATTAAAAAATACGGCCAATCAAAGACCCTTTACCACCCTCTTTCACGTTTCATGATAAAAAAATACGGTCAATCACGTTTCAAGAAGACCCTTTACCACCCTCTTTCACGTTTCATGATAAAAATACGGTCAATCACGTTTCACGAAGGCCCTTTACCACCTCTTTCACGTTTCACGATAAAAAATACGGCCAATCACGTTTCACGAAGACCCTTTACCACCCTCTTTCACGTTTCATGATAAAAAAATACGGTGAATCATGTTTCACTAAGACCCTTTACCACCGTCTTTCACGTCTCACGACAAAAAAATACGGTCAATCACGTTTCTCCAAATACCCTTTCCCAACCTCATTTAAAGGCTTAAATATATCAAAAGATGCTTGCGCTACTGCTCACTATTTTGGAGTATTGTGCAACTCAGATACTATATATAATAGTCTGCCAAGTAAGTAAATTACTTAAAGCAAGTAAGAAACTATGATGTCAATTAATATTATTATTATCCGCAACCTATTTTTCATCATTATAACCAATATTTTTAGAATTTAATAATTGTTAGTTTTGTTAGCTTTGTAGCGGCCCAAGCAAGATAAGCTCTGCTTTTCTTGGGCCGTGTAGAGTACATTTTATTATTGTAAATTGTATTTCTACGAATAAAAATGAATTGAATTGAATTGAATCTTTTCATTTTTGCGTCCGACCTTTTATCTTAGTATTACATGCCTTTATTTAGATAATATACAATACTCGATGTTTAGTCGAGAAATGTGAATTCAATTTTCCTTTACCTTTGTCTCCTTTGGGGCCATATCTAGCTGGACCTCTATCACCCTTCAGGCCAAATGGACCTGGTTGTCCTCGATCTCCCTTATCTCCTCTGTCACCACGTGGTCCAGCGTAAGCAGGCTCACCTTTCTGTCCAGAATCTCCATCGAAACCTGAAAGGAATTGTAACTGGATCAAATCGAGAATAAAAATCAGAACATTGTCGGACTATGAAACTTTGTATGAGAAAATGCGAGCAATAGCGGGAACACCTTTGGGACACCTTTGGACATGCTTAATAGCGTGGTAAAGGGGGGAGGGTCAGGATTACGATTCACGGGGATCAAATGTTTCCCATTCACATTTCACGTTAAACAAATAACGCGGTTCAAGTCTCCCGATTAAAAAATACGGCCAATCACGTTTCACGAAGACCCTTTACCACCCTCTTTCATATTTCACGATAAAAAAATACGGTCAATCACGTTTCAAGAAGACCCTTTACCACCCTCTTTCACGTTTCATGATAAAAATACGGCCAATCACGTTTCACGAAGACCCTTTACCACCCTCTTTCATATTTCACGATAAAAAATACGGCCAATAACGTTTCACGAAGACCCTTTACCACCCTCTTTCATATTTCACGATAAAAAATACGGCCAATAACGTTTCACGAAGACTCTTTACCGCCCTCTTTCACGTTTCATGATAAAAAAAATACGGTCAATCAGGTTTCTCCAAATACCCTTTCCCAAACTCATTTAAAGGCTTATCTATGTCAAAAGATGTTTGCGCTACTGCTCACTATTTTGAAGTATTGTGCAACTCAGATTACTATATATAATAGTCTGCCAAGTAAGTAAATATGATTAAATTCATAAGGACTAATCAACCTAACGCTACCCCTCAATATAACAATGGACGTCGTTCTTAACAAAACCATAGCAATGGATCTCACAGTAAGGCGAACCAATTCAAACGAAATTTATTCCCAGGATATAGTCTTCCCAAAGCCGAACCGTAACCGTAACCCTGAATCTAACCCTAACCAAAACCTATGTCAAAACCCAATCGTACCTCAAACTCAAAATCGAACCCTAACCATAACTCTTATCATTGCCTTGATACTAACCTAAGCCCTACACAGAACGTCGCCTCTGTCGAAAATGCACACAGTCAGAACTAATTGCCAATTGCTGATCGGCGCATACTTGTATCGCAACGGACTGGTCGTCATAAACGCTCAACTAGTTGGCCACTTGCTCTGAAGTGACGGCAACTACATAAGGCATGTTCTACTTCTGAGAATAGTTGCCGAACGAGTCCCGTCAGTCGCAGTCGACCCCAGCGCTCTGGCGATCACGATCAATTATACCCTTTTGCTTCTGACTAGTTGTTGAAATGTCGAAATAAGTTAACAGTTACAACTAGTTGGCGTCAGTTCTATCGCATCGTGGGTCGACTTAAGATAGTCTGTAAAGATATGAACCGAATTAATACTGCCTTCACACTGACACTTCAAAACTAGCTTTATTTAAACCAGCTTAGATTTCCACCAATCAGATCGATTCGATTTGTTGAAATGACCAATCAGAACGCAGCATTTGTAAAACTGGTTTTATTTAAACCGGTTTAACTTGCAGTGTGAAAGGCAGTATAATTCTCACTTTGTGATAAGATCAGCTGGTACGTAGTGAGATAGTATAGCTTGTCACGACTAACTAAGGAATGACAAAGAAATCTAAATGACAATTAGCTACTAACCTCTAGGTCCAACAGGTCCCTGTAGACCAATGGAGCCTTTTTCACCTTGGGAACCCTTTTCTCCCTTTGACCCATCTTTGCCAGGTTTACCGGTCTCACCGATTCGGCCTTTTTGTCCCTTTCCACCTTTGTCACCTCGTTGACCAGTCCTTCCACGCGGTCCTTCTACTCCTATCTCTCCCTTTTTGCCATCCAAGCCAGGTTCACCTTTGGTACAAGCTGGTCCTCGTAGACCTTTATCTCCTACAAAGAATAATTCAAAGTTTAAAATTGATTCTCAAAGCGTTAGGAAACGACGAAATAATGGCTATAGCCACTTAACAGCGATTTCACAACGACCTCATCAATTACTTCATTGTTATTGTCAAGATTTTGAATTTTACAGATGTTGAGTGCTTAACCTTGCTTTCCTTATAGTCAGTCATTCATAGTCAAAGAAAATCGCAATAAAAGTCGAAAAATCTCTTAATACACTCAATAAGCGGACGGAAACCGGGTAAAGACTATGCGATTATTGAACGATTGAGGGTCAATGCTGGAGAATATTCGGACCTCAGCTTCTTGTACGGTCAATATTTTCGAACTTTGTTGGAGAATGTTTACTCAAGAAACAAAATCTGGTGCTGAGCATGGCTCGATAACAAATGCCAAAGTGAAAAGTGAGTTTAGTTATATCGTTTGCTCCTTATAAAATGCCAACAGGGTAGCTGTTCACAATTTCACCTTTAGTGGTAATTTCATTGCAGTTTGTCTTTGTAAAAATCTATGAGAATAGGAAAAAACAGTCATACCCTTCGGTCCTTCAGGTCCATCTGCACCAGGTAAACCACGTGTACCTTTTGGACCAACCACATCACTTGTTTTTCCTTGTGTTCCACGTGGACCAGGATCTCCTTTGGTTCCTTTCTGTCCCTTTCCACCAGTTCCAGCTGGACCGATTTCTCCTTTCGGACCGGTCACACCTTTGCAAAACAAAAAATAAAGCATTTTATAAGCAGTAGGTAGCAATAAGTAGGTTGATTAGGTTCTTTGGCAAGAGAAATCCCAATTATCAATGGGAAAGAATTATTTAAACGTTACCTTAATCCTAGCCCTTATTCTAAAACCCTTGCCTAAAGCATCTACCACTAACCATAAAACTCGCACAATAATCTTTTCAATCCTAACCATAAAACCCAAATCGAAAACCCTAAGCTTAAAACCCCAATCTCATTCTTAATTCTTACACCCTAAACCTTTAAACCTTCGCCTCAAATCACAATAAAACGTAAATCTTGGAATAAAACCCTAACCCAAACCCTAGCCTTCATTTTTTCACTCTTAACTTAAAGTTGGTAAAATTACAGCTGCTAATTCATACCATCTAGCCAATTAAACTAACAAACTAACAAGCTAAAATGAAATCATCCAAGCACCTATTATATATTTATTAAAACAAGAAAACTTCGAATAGTGTTAAAGCTTATTTACCTATGTTATACATTTTCTAGAACGCTAAACCCTGAATGACTAACCCTATCATATTCATCAGCGTATTCTTTCCGCGAACATGGGAAGGTTCAAAAGATTCGTTCAGCTTCAACTCAACTCAATGAAATTGAAAAGTGAAGTTTCCACTAATAGTACTCTTGCCCCATTCCCACACCATAACAGCAACCCTCCTTTACCAAATATGGTACGTACCTTTGTCTCCCTTTGGTCCTGTCCTTCCAAGAGGTCCTTGGTCACCATTAGCACCAGCTACTCCTTGTTCACCGCGGATACCTTGTTCTCCTTTGCTTCCTTTAAAGCCAGGTTTACCAGTTGGTCCAGGAGGTCCAGGTGGACCCTCTGGTCCTCGATCACCAGCTAACAAGGGACCAGTTTCTCCTTTCTGTCCCTGTTGGCCTGCGGCTCCTTCAGGACCTACTCGTCCAGCGTCTCCTTTTTCACCCTTTTCACCTAAGAGAATTTAAGGTATTATACAGGGTGGCCCAAAAAAGGGACCCCCTAACTAAATAATTTATTAATAATTTATTCTTAAGTTGGAATTTCATGAAATTAATACTACATGATATTCGACTCAAGTGAGATATATCGTGTAAATATCATGATGATATGGGTTAGTATCTCTGAATAAATTGACTTTAAAACTTTACAATCCAAAAACGTACTGTAACAAAATGTGCAACTTTATACCCTTACGTAATCTTTACGCAACAAAACAGAAAAATAAATAACTCATTCTTTCAGTCAAATGACATTCAAAATGTCCTCAATCCTGCTCAAAACACTTCACTAATATGACTGACCATACATTAATGGTCGTGACAATTTTACTCTTGGATAATGATTCTCCTTCACGCACGATGGCAGTACAGTACGCAATGATGGAATATAAACAGCTGGTTTTTGGACATCATGAATTTAATGTCCCATTGTGCCGAGATGGAAGCTCTTATCACCAACATATTTCTACACGATAGCGCACTTGACTTGAATATCACCTGGTATAAATTTGATGAAATTCTTCCTTGAGAAAATTTATACAGAAATTATTTACCTAAGGGGGTCCCTTTTTTTGGGCCACCCTGTAGTTTTCATGCTTGTAAAATGCTAGCAACTTCATTTGTTGATAAAGAACACTTTATTACGATACAAAAGATCATGATGCTTTCTCTACCACAGTTTAGTTGAAGAGGGCATTGTCTATAATGACATTAACATTAGCTAAGTGAATGTCATTCCCATAAAGCACAAATCTCTCTTAAATATTCTTAGAGTCCTCACAGACGAGGATCACAATAAATGAAAGTCTGACATTTGGAAATTGTAGAAAAAAGTATTGTCAGTAGTAATACCCTTTACAGTAGAAAATAAACACAGTTAGGCTCTGGCCAAACGATCAAACATTACTGGTCAAAATTTGAGATTTTGCTTTTCAAGCAAAATGTTTGACCGTTTGGCTACGTCCAAAAAAATTCCTCGACAAGCAAAAGTAACAAAATTTGTGGTGCGATGTTGTTGAAAAAGTTAAAAAACATTTTTTGCTTGACGCAAACAAAAAGTGTTGGAAGAGCAACATTTTTGGGCGTGGCCAAACTGTCAAACATTTTGCTTGACAAGCAAATCTCAAATGTTGGACCAACAATGTTTGATCATTTGGCCAGGACCTTAAACCTAACATGGTTACTAATTTTATCGTAAGGCAGAATCCACAAACCAGAAAAAACAGATGTATATACCTTTCAATCCTGTCTTTCCTTGTGGCCCTCGTGGTCCTATTCCAGGTTCGCCTTTTTGTCCCCTTTCTCCAAATGGTCCTCGTGGACCTCTTTGGCCTTTATCCGCTGTAACAAAAAAAGCATTTCATTTAGATGTGTTGGCACTACATATTAAAAAAGTTACCCAGGTTAGTTCCAACCAGCGTTGATACTGGGCCCAGTTTACACTTTTCGGTACGTCAATATAAGACATCAATTGGACACCATGAATATCAGACATTTGTCTGCTCTCGGGGATATAAAATGCGTCTAAATATTTTAGACTTCACTCGATTTCTGTCATGCGTCTAATTAGACGAAAAAGCCATCTTAAGCATTAAACTTTTTGGACACTCAAAGACACGACCCCTAACGACTCTTGTAAATATTTACTTAGTAGGGACAAATGTGTACTCCATAGTCTTAGAACCAAAGCATACCTCTGTCTCCCTTTGGTCCTGGTGCTCCAGGCTGGCCGTCTGATCCATCCTTTCCAGCTTGTCCCTTCTCACCACTGTCACCTTTCTCTCCAGCAGTGCCAGGTGGTCCAACTATACCTGCCGGACCTACATCTCCACGTGGTCCAGCTGGTCCTGTGTCTCCCTTTGGTCCTTCTGGCCCATCTGCACCTCTCACGCCAGGGTCACCTAGATAAAAAAGTTGGTTAACGAAAAATTAATAAAAATTTCATAAAAATAATAATGACAATGAGAATGTTAATAGAAGGTAGAGGAGCGCCCTATTAGGCAAGCCGTTTTATAAAAAGCAAGCGAGCAAGCGAACCCATAAAAAGATGGCGTCTGTTCTCAACCA
The DNA here is from genome assembly GCA_014526335.1 of Chrysaora quinquecirrha. NCBI lineage: Eukaryota > Metazoa > Cnidaria > Scyphozoa > Semaeostomeae > Pelagiidae > Chrysaora > Chrysaora quinquecirrha. The sequence goes on from JACTAT010000031.1 coordinate 3,027,382, forward strand.
ACAATTATCTATTTGTTAAGGCAGATGAGTGATCCTGGCAACTAGAGAGCTGATATTGACAGCCGCTTTTTCCACAACAGTATATACTACACAGTATTGTACAATGCCTTTATAATAAGAATAAAGGCATATACAGAAATAAAGGCATATATAGGCTTTATATATAAAGAATAAAGGCATATATAGAAATAAAGGCATATATAGGCTTTATATATAAAGAATAAAGGCATATACAGAAATAAAGACATATATAGGCTTTATATATTAAGAATAAAGGCATATACAGAAATAAAGACATATATCGGCTATATATATAAAGAATAAAGGCATATACAGAGCTTTATACAGAATCCAACATGACAAGTTGTTTTGCACCAACGTTATCGAGAATCTTGAAACAGACATTTTCAAAGAGGTCTGGATCCGCGCAACATTTTCTGGAAGATGGTGGACATCTTTAGCAAGGGAATTCTCTTAGAGGTCTTAGTAAGCGAAAATCTCGGAGCTAAAACACTTGCCAAAGGAACTCATCAACTACGAGACATACCTTTAGGTCCTTGGCTTCCTGCAGCGCCAGCAGGACCAGAAGAACCAGCTGGACCAACAAGTGATTGCCCATCTGCTCCAGGTTCACCCTTTGTACCCTGAAATCCTTTTGGGCCAGTCTGGCCTATGCCACCAGGTTCCCCCTTCTGTCCTGCACCACCCTTGTCTCCCTTTTCACCCCTGAACAGTTCACCAATGTTTCCAATTTGAGCGTTCCATGGATCTCCTAAAATAATAATAAAAAAAAACAACGATTACACTCTTTTTTATATAAGAACCAGGAAATTTCGATTGAGGCTGGCTGTTCTTAAATTTTTGCCGTTTTTGAGACTGAAATTTTCTTAATCTGTTCTTAATTCCTTGATTACTTAGATATCTATATTTTTCAATGAATGTCTAAGGTGGTGCTAGGTTTGTGTGAAAATGCAGCATTTTTGTCTATTTCTTTGTTTGCTTGATTTTTACATTCAGTCTGACTGTTTTACTAACATATTCAGCTGATATTCTTAGGGCTTTTGAAAAGGCCAGCCTCAGCTGGTTCTTAATTTGTTCTTAAAATCCGGGCAAAATCCAGGCTCGTGTTCTTATAAAATTGTTCTTATAAAAAAAGAGTGTATTTCATCTAAATATGTAAAACATTTACACTGGAACATTAGCTGGGCGAAGCAAACATCTGATACATTAAAGATCAAACCACGTATTCTTTATAGCAATCTCTTAAAAGAAACAATGACTATCGCATCCACAAACATTTAAGCAACTCCAAGTACTGGAAAATTTTTAACCGAGAAACTTTTCTCCTCAACTTGTCTCCTCATTCAGCAATTTTTTATTTGATTTTCCGTCTTTCGTTTGCAATAGCGTATTGTGACACGAAGACCAATTGAAACGCAATAAGCATTCAAATACGATCGATGAATAGATTTAGAACACGATTTTGGTAAAATTATTATATTACCTATAAGGATATTCAAGAAACTTGTTAACAAAGCTATACATTTATTCATTTCAAAATCGAAGGCATAATCAAAAGTATTTTTCGTCTGACACTCCCCAGAGTATAAACGTCAGAAACAGACCGAAACAATTGACTAAGGTGGAAATTTATACGCAGGTGCGCATAGGAATGTGAGGCTGATAATGCGTTTAGAACGCCAATCAGCTCGAGGGGTACATCCGGAAGACCAACAGCATCAATTAGATTTACTACACGAGTCGTAGTTATCGCTATTGAATTGAATTGCTGGACGCTCAAACTAACTGTAGCGAACAACAACAACATCAATTCAATTCAATGTGAGCGAAAGTTAGGGCTTTGGGAAGCAAGTCTAAGCATCAATGCCATACGATGTTTCAGCTGTTAATCGCAATTTTGAAGTTCTTTATAACCCAAAAATTATTTATTTGTTACCTATTTATTAAAGGAATATCAACACTGATAAATCACGTCAGGAATACTTTCAACCCTTCAGTTATCAATTTTTGGAAGGAAGAATCTTGTCTTGCCAGGGCTAATCTGGTGCTAAGGTAAAATCCGATATCAATGTGCTACACGGTTTTTTTATAAGAAACCTAGCTCGGGGCCTAGTTCTAAAAGTTTCTTAATTTTTGGTCCAATTTTACATTCTAAAAGTTTCTTAAAAGTTTCTTAATGAATTGAAATAAATTGCAGTAAAGACGACAAAAAACTTTCTGTGTGATACACGGGATACAGTATTGCTTACAGATGCGAGAAATCGCACGAAATTAGCCACGCTGGTGCGAGAAATCGCATGGAAATGCTTGAGAACTAATTACTACCTCCACAAATGTGAATCAGTATGTTGGAAAACGGACGCAAAAATTTCTACAGTTTCTTAACTTCTTCCTCCTAGTTCTAAAAGTTTCTTAATTTTTTGGGTGTTTAGTTCTAGGTTTCTTATAAACCGGTTTCTTATAAAAAAACGTGTACCTGAATAACAAAATTACTGAAATATTTCTCAAACCTTTTGGACCATCATATCCACGAATTCCTTTCTCGCCATCTCTTCCTATTTCGCCTTATCGCCCTTGTCACCAACAGAACCAGGGATGCTACGTCCAGCAGCACCCTTTTGTCCCTTGTCACCAGTAAATCCGTCTTCACCAGATGGACCAAGATCTCCCTTTGGACCTCTTTCGCCCTAAAAAGAATGATAGCGTTGATTAGTTTGGTATCCCTCTTTGTAATAGGACTGGATACTAATCATGTGCACAACATGTAAATTTTCACGTGCACTTATACTTAACTCTTTGTTTACTTTTCTTTTGTTATTGTAATATCACTGTATCTTTACTTTGCGCATGCGTACTAATTCTATTGTAAATATCTGTATAAATACTTTGTAACTAGGTGTGTTGTTTGGTGGATGAATAATGAGCTAATCTTAAATGCTTCTACTCTCTGAGTTATTATTCCTAAAGCTCTACCACAGTTTGGTGTAGAATCTGGTTTGCGCTATGTTTATGTCTACTCCAGAATTACCGGCCTCTTCGGGTCAAGCCATTTGCTAGAGAAACATGACCTCACTATTCATCTATAAAACACAAGAAGAAGGTACAAGAAGGAAAACTAAACGTACCTGATCCGAATTAAATCTGCGACAGTTTTGGGAAAATTTTGAAGAATCGTGGAGCTTGTTGGGACCCTCGTTTATTTTCAAATAAAAACACGCGGTACGCTGTTAGATTTTGCTTCACTATGGTGTTGAACAACGCTCCTTTTGACCCAAATTTAATCTGATCCCGAGATTTCTGTAAGTTATATTTTGAATATAAAGTCAACAACTTACCGGCCTTCCGTTTACGCCTGGGTCTCCCCTTGCACCAGGGGGTCCACGTGGTCCAGGAGGTCCTTGAAAACCAAGTGAACCAGTGGAGCCATTTGGGCCAGTAGATCCCTTGCTACCTTTCTCTCCTTTGACTGAAATGCTTTCACCTTTGGCACCTTTGCTTCCACTTGGACCAGTATTTCCTCTTAATCCTGCCTCACCCTAAAAATCAGAAGAAAAATTACAAGATACAGTTTTCCTTTCCAGTGGACCTGTGGCGAAAAAAAGAGCAGAAATAAATTTGGTCATATTTGAAAGCTTTTGCTGTCTGGCACTCCTCAGAGTATCAACGTCAAAATCAGCCGGAACATTTAACTAAGATGGTATTCATGTATTAATATACCCAGATGGTATTAATATACCCAAATGCGGATCGAAATGCACCTATCAGGAAAGTGAAGCTGGACTGGTATAGTTTTTTCAATACCAGTCAGCTCACGGAATACAGCGGTATGACCATTGATAGAATATAATTAGTTCAATATCCGAAGGAGAAATCGCACTCTTTTGCCTACAAAACACCGGGTTTTTGGTTTTTAAAGGAATAGATTCCAAATAAAACCAATAAGCCGGTTTCAAACCTCGAAACTCAACTATCTTTACGATTTTCCACGTACAGCGAAGTAGCTATTGTATTTGCATTGGTGATTTCTAAGAATAGCCACGTCTAGTCACCCCGCTAGGCGCATTTTTGAAAGTCGGGTTGACTTAAACTTTTCCCCCGCGTCTTAGGGCGCCAATCAATCAAATCATCGCTCGACAGCTTTTCGCATCGGTCAATATTCTAACATAAGCATTTTGGAAGCACTTCTTTATTTTAGGAGATGCAGGAAAGAATACTCCCTAGATAATTAGTAAAAAGCTTACCTTAGGACCTTGTTGACCAACTTTTCCAGCAGGGCCAGTATCACCCTTCTTTCCGATAGATCCCTTTGGACCTTGTGTACCCGGATCTCCCTTTGCACCGGACAAACCATCGAATCCTTTTCGTCCCTTTTCTCCTTTTTGTGGTTCCTTACAAGCAGGACATTGATCTCCTTTATCACCTCTTGGCCCACGAATACCAGCATCTCCTCTTGCACCTTTGGATCCTGGTGGCCCTGCGGTTCCAGGTGGTCCCTGGGGTCCGATTTCACCTTTTCTTGAAACAATATCACCAGCTGGGCCTGAAGAAAGCACGTAAATAATGAGACAGAGAACTCGAAGTCGAAGTCGAAATTACGCAAGCAATTATTCTATGACAGTTTTACATTGAAATTTTATTTCGCTGGAGCAGAAGGGGCCAATCTGTACATTGTAATATTTACCTCTCGATCCAGGGAATCCACGCACGCCCTTTTCTCCGGATGGACCAGGGGGTCCAGGTTCTCCATCCATACCGTTCATTCCAATAATACTTATTCCTTTTCTTCCTTCTTGTCCTTTTGGTCCTGCAACCCCCTGCTTTCCAGGCTGGCCTTGAGGTCCCTTCATGCCAGGAGTACCTGTAAAACATTAATTGGACATTAATACACAACAATTTTTTGAAAGAAATTTTTGTCTCTAAGTTATAGCAGGGTTTCTTGAGTTTTGGCACTTTTACCAGTACACGCTTTTTTTTCTAATAAGAAAGTTTTTTTTGGGCCAGTATTGAAACTTTCTTAGATATTTCATGTTTTCAGTAACAAAACTTTCTTGAGACTTTCTTAGCAAAAATTTTGGAATACAATATTTCTAAGAATGCACAGTTTTAGGCACTGTATACATCGCACAAATAACACGTTTTTCAAAGAAAATAATCATTAGACTCGTTTAAAAGCAAGATGAGCGACTGAACAGAAGAGCAAAAATAACACACAGAACATTAGGAGTGGAAGCATGAAACAGAACTTTCTTTAGTTTCAAGAATCCAGTACTGAACTTTCTTAAGTTTTTAAGATGTTGAGCACTACTTTCTTATAAACCACTTTTTTATAAAAAAAACGTGTACAGTAAAATCCGCAAAAAACAACCGAGGCTTTCAACATATTAAAAGAGGGTCGAAAATAATTGCTGAAAAAAAAAGCATGGTTGAAGGTTCAGCTGCTTTGCCAAGTCCTGCTTATAATTGTTCTGAATGCCAATTTTTTTAGCACCCAGTAAAGGATGAGTCAATCTTCCTTTATTAGAATCGTTTTGAATATCAGGCTAAAATAATCTTTATTTATTGGGCAAAAAACTAGTGAATATCAAATGTTTAACAAACAATGTTTGACCGGTTGGTCAGTGTCTTAGACAAAGATTTTCATGACTTTGAATGACGTTGTCATCTTGCAACGCCATTCCTGCATTATTTTCAATCGACATCTGATCTTTTACGTAAATGCATGTACCACATGGTCCTTAATCATTTCAAGCTATTGCATACATAATCATAGTATTGCATTCCAACTTACCACTGAGGCCTCTAGCTCCAGCTGGTCCTCTTGGTCCTTCCTCTCCCTTTTCACCCTTCGGTCCTGCTGGGCCATCACTGCCTGCTTGGCCAGCATCACCTCTTGGGCCGAGTTCTCCCTTGATGCCAGTGTCACCCTTTGGTCCAGTTTCTCCACGGGGTCCAGTTGCTCCTTCACTACCTTTGATTGAGAGTCCCTGAAGGAGATAAATTGTTGGTAAATAGGTGTGACAGCCAGTCTATAGTGACCTGCTGAATTGGTGATAATAAAAGTGATGGGCGAATCTAACTTGTATCTTTGATTCCGAAAAAACTGACCATAACAAAGGAAAGAAATTCACCAGCTTTAACCAATTTAAACTTATCTCAGATAGAAGAGTTCTTGATCCATTTGATAGCACAGAAAACTAATACCATGCGAAGATAGGAAGCGTATTGAAACGTATATTGAATGCGAAGCAGTTAAAAAAATTAAGTTAGAAGTAGCAAACACGTAACAGACAGCCGGTAGTGACCTATTGAATCGGTGGGAGAATCTGATATGTGAGTTCGATCCCGACTCAGACCAAATTAGTAAAAACTGAGTAAGGAGAGTCACCAGCTTTCTGTAATTACAGGCAGAAGCAAAAAGAATCATGAGATGTGGTCAAATCGAGAACAAGGATGGCACGGGTTCGCATTACCATACTGGACTTTCACAGTTGTCTCCTTACTTAGGCCTAGTTTAGACAGCGCATTATGGGCACGGTGAATTAAATTCAGCTTAATGATGCGCAGTTAGAGCGCTTTAAACTGCATGATGGATTCACACAGCGAAGTTAATTCAGAGCGCATTAAATGAAAAGATATAATTCGCTTATAATTCGCTTGGAGCAGCGCATTATGAGCGCATTTAATAATTTAAGTCGCCTGAAAAGATGGTTGGTTTATACAGCGCATTATGAGCGAATGAAATTGACACTTAGACAGATTTTTAGGCAATAATTTAATTCCCTGCGCCCATAATGCGCTGTCTAAACTAGGCCTTAATAACACAGAAACCCATAACTTGTGAAGATAGCATGCGTATGCGTCTATCAACAAACAACCGTTTGCATATGATAAATGATACAGATTGAAATTCATGATGATACAGAAAATTGTTGTACAAGTTTAAATCGACAAAAGATCAACTCACAATTGCAGATCCAAATGAAAACTACTTACTGGTTCTCCTTTTACTCCAGGAGGTCCACGTGGTCCTGTCCTGCCGTCTTCTCCCTGGTAGGGTGAAAAAGATGTGTTACAAGATAAAACGGCATGTTTACAGACGGCATGTTTACAGTAGGATAGACAGTTTTTATAAAACACCAAGGCCTGTTTACAAGAGAAAACACTAAATGTTATCCGTTATTCGTTCTTTTTTGGGCTGCACAAGCTTGATTCCCTTTTGATGGCTTAATACACCTTTTTTTATAAGGAACCTTTGGTCTGAGTTGAGGCTTGAGTTCCTTAATTTTTCGACAAAATGAGGCTGAAGTTCCTTATATTGTTCCTTGTCGTGAGATATGTTTGAATACTAATTTTACAGCAAATTCACATAAATTTGCTTCATTTTCTAACCTTAAATATAAACGGAGTCTTTTCTGGCAGAACGATGGGAAATATATTGTTATTCTGTTATTTTTCTGTACAAATAGTCTTGTTCTTGAAAAAAATTATTCCTAGTTTTTCATCCGAGCCTCGACAGTTCCTTAAAGTTCCTCAATTTTTGGGAATTATCAGCCTCGAGTTCCTTATAAAGGTGTTCCTTATAAAAAAAAGTGTGTAACCAAAAATTGACTTCACTACTCCGTTAAAACCGATCAGCATCTTACAGCAAACATCTTACAGATAGCCAGGAACTAACAAAAAATAGTTTTAGAACTTATCAAATGGCAAGTAGCAGAAGGAATTAAAAGCCGTTTTTACAAAGCAGTGGTACTCTTTATAACACCATCCAATCTTGCACTAGTTTTTAAGAATGGTCGATTTATTTTCTTTTCTCGTCGTAAAAAAAAACAAAGTCAACCCCTTGCCAACAACACAGATTCACAAACAAAAGAATTTATTGTTCTGTCAGATCTCGCTTGGCCGAGCCAGCTCACCTAACCGGGCTGACCCGCCTCTATGTAAACAGGCCCTCTGAAAGAGTTTGATTCGCATACCGTAAACCCTCGAATAAGCCCCCCCCCCTTCAATTAGCCCTCCCCTCGAATAAGCCCTGGTTTTACTATCAATTCAACCAATAATCACATTTGGCCGTTGGCAAAGCGGGTTTTGATAAAAGAGCACAGATTTTTCCCTCTGCTATTCTGTTGACAACACACTGGAACCATTGAACTTTTAAATAAGCCCCCGGGGGCTTATTCGACGAGTTACGGTATTCGAAAATCCGTGTAAACAGAATGCATTTCATGACATTCTCAGGAACGGATCCGAAGGGACGTATTCTCATGAAGACGGTTTGTTCAGACTAAATCAAATTCCATTAGTCTAGGTTTGGCAATATTCTATTGGAGCTTCGATCTACGCTCTCGAAAAGAGACGATCACTTACATCTCGGCCTGCTCTTCCTTCTATTCCTTGGATGCCACGTGGTCCAGTAGCTCCCTAATAAGAAATATAAATTCATTTAAATTCAAAAAATATTAAACAAATGACAAATGCTTTATCGATGAAATATATTTAGCTAACCCAACCATCCTTTGATGCTTCAGTGAAAGTGAAGGTGAAATGCTGTATTCAGTGCAAGTCGCCAGGATCTCAGTAGTAGGTTAACTTATCGACACCTCGACCCTGGCAGTGACGCTACCGTGGCTGGGCTCGAACCCTGACCACACTGAGCTTCCGACACAGCACCTTCAGCAGCACCACTGCAGAGGAGTGGCCAAAGGGGGCACGGGGAGGGCAGTCGCCCCATCGGCCTTCCAATAATTGCCGGGATAAGTCTTGTATATCTGATGTACAAACCTTGTTTCCCTTGATTCCTCTTTCACCATTTTGGCCAGCAGGCCCCTAAAATGCGAGATACAAATTAAACAATAATCTGTTAAGAATTTGAAAATGGTTAAGAAAAGAATTTTTGAACTTTTCTGGAAACATCACGAAACCAATTTTTTTTACTAATGCTTGTCAAGCAATGTTTTTTTGGAGGTGGCCAAGCGGTCAAACATTTTGTGTAAAGCAAATTTAAAATATTGGACCAACAATGTTTGGTCGTTTCGCAAGGGCTTAACAGGGCGTAATATAATATCAATTCCAGTAGGTTTTGAAAAACCAAATCATCTTCAAAGATATAAGGCCAAAATTCAGTTAAGATATGATTTTCCTCATTCCTCAGGAGGTCAATTCAATTCAATTCAATTTCAAATTCACAGAATACAAAAAATTAAAGTTAATAGAAAAAATACGTATTCTGTGAGACCCAAAAAAAGCAGAGCTTATCTAGTTTGGGCCGCAAATTAAAGTTGTAATAATACAGAAATAAAAAATTAGAGCTACTAAAAGCAAGGTTAAGAAGACAAGGTTAAGAAGACAAGGTTAAGGTCTTCCACTGCAAATTCAAGTATGCTGGATCTCATATCTCATATCTCAATCCCTCTTCACCAACACTAATGGAACTGATTTTGATGTTTGATTTCCAACAGCCTGCCACATATATCCCAATCTCTTATCGTCTATATACACAAAATTCCCTTCCAAGGGAAGTAATTTACCATTCAAGTTTCGGTTCGGTGGCTTAAAACTGTGATAAACCTTTTCAAAGAGACCTGAGCCGCTCGCGACATCATTCTGGAAAATGGTAGAAATTTCCAGTAAGGGAATCCTCTTCGCGTGCAACAACTGGAATTACGGTCGTTTCAGCAGATGTGCATAAAATTTTACTTCAAATTCACATTTAATTCGAAAAAAAAGTGAAAGAAAGTCTTCTAGTCCCACCATATCTGCTCAAGGAGACATTTAATGAAGTATTTTCCTGTTTGTGAGTTGCTTTTATCTTAGAAATAGGTTGACTATTATTGCTTTTATCTTGTTTCCTGAATTTCTGCACACATTTTCAACATTCATTGTTGCAGATTCCTTTACTATCTTTTTCTTCAATTATTCCGCGAGTTTGGAGCGAAATTTGCTGAACAAACTCTCCTAAAACGACTATAATTTAATTCGTTGCACACGGAGAGGATTCCCTTACCGGAAATGTCTACCATTTTCCAGAAAAATGAAGGAAAACGAACCAGTCCTATTTTAAAAGGACTATTGGAACTGTCTGCCAGCTAAAACTCTAGCGTTCCTCTTCTATGATAGAGTTACCCGTGCTCAACTCTTAGGAAAAGCATGCACTCATTCCACCTGTTAATAGATTTTAGATTTCCTTCATGTAAAAACTAATACCACTTATTAAGAAAGAGAAAGACACTAAACTTACGTCTTCTCCGCCGTCACCTTTGGCGCCTTTATCTCCTTTAGAACCAGCTTCTCCTGGTGGTCCCTAGCAACAAACAACAAAGATTTTTCAACATGAATCAATGAGTTAATGAAAGGCAGAAAGCATTAATTCTACGATCGAGATCAAACATAGCCTAGGATTTGTTGTCGTTGTTACTTTATTTTGAGAAGGCTGTTATTTCTAGCTTTTTCAGCTAATTTAGGCTTACAATGCATATCGCATCCAGGCATGGGGCCTCTAGTTAATGTCCCTTCCGATGAACGGCAGAGTGAGTTGTTTAGTCATCTATCTGGAAAGTCACCCATCCAGATGCTGACCTCACACACAACCAAGTTTAACTTCAGCTGTCTAACGAGAACTGACTGAGAAGCTTGGCCACAGTTTTTCAATCTGAGATTGAAAAATCACAATGTTCAATTGACGGCTACATTGTAGTAACAAGTGAAGGTTAATGTTAATCGGAGTGTTTAGCGCCAGTCGCTGGGATCTCAGAAATAGATGAACTAACGAGTCTTCGACAGTGGCTGTGACGTTACCGTGACTTGGGCTCGAACCCCGAGCTCACTAAGCTCTTGGCACCACGAACTAGCTTGATTAATCCATGACACAACATCACCTTAAACTGTCACTGAAAGGGATTAGGGTTACAGCCAACCTCGTCCCCAGGGTGAATAGGCCTCTACGTGAAACTCCGCTGTCCATATTCGACCCTGGTATCGGCCTTGTCTATTCGCAATTTGATTGGCTGTTCAAACAATAGAAATTTTAAGTGACGTCACAGTTTCTTCAAAATTTGACACCAAAATAGGTCAAAAACTATGTAAAAAACATCTATAAAAACCAAAAAATGATGCTACATGAGTTATTGTATCTTGCCTGAGAGTTATCAATGAAATTCTTTGCATTTACTTTCTAAGAACATCTGCTTTCGGAATCTACATTTTGTTTTTATGCCTAGGCCAAAATTGCCAGTATTTTGGCAGATTTTGTTGTCGGTACCAGGGCCAAAATCGATTTGACGGTCGAGATTCGAGGAAATATGATTTGGGGCCTGGGAACGAGGTTGGGTTACAGCTTTTAACTTGGTTCTACCTTGCAGTCGTTGTGAGGAGGCTGGTTGGGAAAGGGTGTCTTACGTTCCTAAGGGTATTTTACCTAGCACGTTCAGGATGAACTTAAAATGATTGCGTAACAAATAAAACGCAAATAAAATCTAACATGATGTCAAGTTAAAATATTGAGTTATTCGAATCCTGAGGACGCCATGTTTTTCTTAAGACCTTAAATCAAATTCTGCATTAATTTATGATGAAAAAAATATATACTAGCCTTACTAAAAATGAATTCACATTCTCATTAACATACCACTCGATTTTCCATTTAAAAGCATAAAGCGTTAAAAAACCTGATCTTCGTGGCCAGATATATAATGGCCAGTTCTGGGTTTATTCGTCAAATTGGGAAGGTAGCAGAGCCTCTGCTAAAAAAGTTAATTAAATGTCTGGAAACAATAATCGATTGATGAAATACACTCTTTTTTTATAAGAAACTAAGATTTTTGTTCAGTACTCAAAGTTTCTTAGTTTTTGGACAAATTTGGCACTGAAAGTTTCTTAGCAGTTTCTTGGAATCAAAATTTTTAATGCCAAAACAGGTAATTGACACTTAAATTTGACAAACAGAAGTAGCAATACAATTCACGTTTACATCAGCTGTTTTTTCCGTAAAAATAGGCACTTATGGTGCAACAGAAGTTTGTTTTTCGATGATTTACTTCTAATTCTAAAGATTCTTGAGACCTGCGAGTTTCCTACCATTTTTGGTCGAGTACTGAAAGTTTCTTAACCAATATTGATCTCAGTACTGAGTTTCTTATAAACGGGTTTCTTATAAAAAAAGAGTGTAACAAAATACAGTATGTTTCAAACTTACAATCGGTCCACCTTGCCCAGCATCACCTTTTGGGCCTAAATCTCCTTTCAATCCCTGAAAAAATGAATTCTTATATCAAGAAAAGAGAAAACGGGAAATGTTGCTGAAAATTCAATGACTGTACCAAAACCTTTACTAGGGCAAAAAAGGAAAGCAAAAGTGATTAAAAGTTAATACTGTACGGCGTGTTATACCATGGGCAATAATGCACCGTGTGTGTAGCTTAGAAATAAAAAAATCATTAGGCCTACCTCAATAATGCAGCAGAGAAATGAAAGAATAAAGAATGCATTATTGAGGTAGGCCTAATGATTTTTTATTTCTAAGCCACACACACGGTGCATTATTGCCCATGGTTATACTATGGTTTTAAAATGCGCGTGGGTCTCAGCAGAAGCTGTATAGTACCCTTGTTGTTGTGTTTCTGTGTTTATAGAGTCTTATATTTAGTTAGGAATCACACTTAAAATTCTAGGGCTTATGCATAATCAATAAAACACTCACCTTAACACCTTGTTTGCCTCTTGGACCCTGGAAAAAAATTCGAAAATCATCCATCAATCCTGAAACACTTATGTTTAAACTTTTTTCATACATTGAAAACAACAATCAAAGGACGTTTTGATTGAGACGAACTCTGCTTTTGACAGGTACATTAATTTGAATTCGTATTTGTTGGAGTTAGGATTCTGAAAACGGTGGGTTTGGAAGACTTGGAGATGCATCTAAGGCTCTGGCCAAACGATCAAACATCGTTTGTCAAATATGTTAAACTTTCTTATTAAGCAATATTTGAACGTTTGGCCACATCACAGAACATTGCTTGGCAAGCATTAATGGCATACAGTAATTCGTTGCGCGATACTTTTATGCCTGATTTCTGAGCGAGAATTCTTCGACTTATAGCCATATTTTAGTGCTAGATTTAGGTAGACTTTATAGGGCCGCTTTTAGGTCGCGTCGAAATTTAATTCAAACAAGATTTGATTTAACTTCGAGCTAAATTCACCAGTATAAATTGATAGCTTAACATGTGCATCAGGATTCGCCAAACTCAGCTAATTCACAAGTTCGACTTAAATGCGCACAGTATTGCCTAATAAAGTCGCATTTTGGTGGAATTTAATGAAGTCCGACATTTTACACCTAAAATGAACAAACGTCTGGCTTTGATATTGTAAATGAACCTAGTTGTACTAGCTGAGAATCATTGCAGTTGCGTTTGTGGGCTACATGAAACCCCACTAGATATTCTTTTTCTATTTCCCGTCAGTGTTTTCGCTACCATCAGTACAATAATAATAGCTTGCCGAGAATGTATAGATTTACTGTAGCCATTTCTGAATTTGAAATTGCTCCTTTGAGCCATTTCTGCATCAAAATAACAAAAATTCACTTAAAAGCGACCTTAAGCAGCTTTATGAAGTGACCCTCAACGAGAATTCGTTGACTTAGCGATATTTTTAAGTTTGACTATAGCGAAGTCTCCAATGGTAAAACATTTCAGATGCTTGACAAACAATGTTTAATCTTTTGACCAGAACGTAAAATTTCTACTCCAACGGGCAGAAGGGTTGGTAGACTTCGCAGTGATTGCAATATTTTGTTGCATTTGCCAAGACGAAATTTGAATTGAACTCAAATGAAATATGAAACAAAACCAAATCGCTGTTTTCAATGCTTTAAATTTCACCCAAAAAATGCCCAAAAAGTCGAACAATTCAATTGAAAAGATCTAATCGAATGCCATATATAAATATCTTACCCTAAGGATGGTAATATTGGTTTTATTAGTGTTTCCAGTTTCATAGATACAGTCTTTTCCTGGACGACCATCAGCACCTTTCGAGCCCTAATAATAAGATACAAGAATGCCTATGTATACAATATAGTGAACAGCTGGGCCTAAGCGAACAATGTTAAATAAAAATCCATAAAAAGCTCTACTCTACATAATCCCAGAAGTTTATCATATGCTGAAAAATTTGAGGTTATTTTCTTATTCGTAAATTCAAACGAAAATAACTTTATTTACTTATCATACTTATATCTACTACACGCTAAGATACAATACAAGAATTATATCTTACAAGTATAGTAAAGTCAGTCTAGCGGTTTTATGTAATTAAAGCCGATCTCACCAAGCATAATACATCGTTCCTGGACCATCTGTTCAAAGGGAGGGGTGGGGTGGGCAAACTTACTTCTCAACGAAATCGCTATCGACGCGTGAGGGCTGTTGATCACTCATAAGCTTATATACTGTATACTTCCTCGGGTCCTGACTTATGCAGTACTGCAATTCTAACTTTCCACAAAATACCTTCCTTTCTAAACAATGTATCACGCTTATATCCTTTCACCTGGGGTATGGGATAAGTAAATTCATATATCTGATTAGAGACAGACGTAGCTAAAAAGAAGACTTATTGGATTTCTGGATACCAAATTACTTCATTCACATAAGAAAAACTTACCGGTTCTCCTTTGATTCCAACCAGTGTGATTTTATCTATTCCCTGAAAGATAAAGACCCTTCGATATTTTAAGCGGTCGAAGCTAGATAAGCTCTGCTTTTCTTAGGCCGTGCAGATTTACATCCTTTTTATATTAATTATATTGTAGTTGTAACGATGTTTTTTCTGCAAATAAAATTGAATTGAATCTGTTACAAGCAATCAACAGTAACCTTAATCTTAACAAAAGCCCATTTCTTTTCATAAGTGGGGTTGAAACATTGTTATTATACGTTGTTGTTACATTAAGGTTACAGGAACGTGCTTAGAACACCTGTGGATGTAAAAGGAGCCTAAAAGGCCCTAGCTATGAAAACCATTCCCTACTTTTTGTAAGTAAAAAATGTTTGACAAACAATGTTTTGCGACGCTGCCAAAACGTCAACATTTTGTTTTGCAGATTCGGAGTTTTCAAAACTTAGATGTCTGGTAAACAATGTTTGATTGATTCGCTCGGAATATATATCAACAAAATGCATATCTTTGCTGTAACTGCCTGTTGCTGGGCTTAAAGGAAGGAATGGAAGAATAGATGGTTGCAATTATGAAAGAAAACACTGTAGGTCTGAATGAGTGCAATGAGAAATCCCCCCCCTCAAAATTGTCTTAAAGATTATACGCACTCTTTCTCCCTTTCTGCCTGGTCTTCCTTGAGGACCCTAAAACAAAACAACAGTAGTTTATCATTTACAATCAGAAATATGTTTTCTTAACCATCATATGCTTAAATAAAAATTGTTGAACGGATTAAAATGTTCGGTTTCAGAAGGTTAATGATATTGAAAAGATGTTCTTACTGTAGTTCCTTTGTCTCCTTTCTGTCCTGCAGCACCATCGAAACCTCTCAATCCACGTGAACCCTGTAAAAATCGATGCAGTAAAAATCATCATCATCACGATCATCATCCTCATCATCATCAAGATCATCATCATCATCAAGATCAAGATCATCATCATCATCATCATCATCATCATCATCATCATCATCATCATCTTCGTCATCATCATCATAATCATTATCATCATCATCATCATCATCATCATCGTCATCATCATCATCTTCGCCATCATTACCATCTTCATCATCATCACGATTATCATCCTCATCATCATCAAGATCATCATCATAATCATCTTCGTCATAATAATCATAGTTATCTTCATTATTATAGCATCATCACAATTATCTGGAACTAATATTATTTCACACGAATGCAAAACTTACCGATCGCCCTTGTGGTCCTCGATCTCCCTTTGATCCCTGTTGACAAGTAATTTTCATTAGAATTTTGGCCTGCCCTTGGCATCATCCTTCGACTTAACGTCAAAGCTCCAACACAAAGTTTTGAAATGAATTTAGAAAATAAGAATAATTTAAGATAACGTAAAAATAATTTCAAAAATAATTTATCATCATATCATATTACCTTAGCACCTTCCTGCGTTGCACCACTTTCTCCAGGCTCTCCCTAAATATGAACACATAGCGATTAATTTTCGTTCACATAACATTTATTTCATATAGTACGGAATGCTTTCTGTTTATTTCAGATATACTTTTTCTTTTTTAATAAGCAACTGGTCAATAACCAACTAAGGGCTGAGATTTGCTTAAATTTTTGGTTGAAATCCCTACTTTTATACAATACATCATTGCAAATTTGTCAATTACATTGAACAGCATGAAAGGAGCCAGAAAAAGAGTTTTTAGGGGGTACAAAGTCATTCTATGAAGGCTGAAGGACCATATACGTTAAGCAACTTCGAGGGCTGGACGGGGCTGGACCGGTAGTCAAGTTGCTTATTTAAAAAAAAGTGTACCATTGTATGACGTCTAAATTAGTCCAACAAATTAACTTTCTGGCAATACATATCACCCAAAGTTAAAAGATTTTTTATACTATTTTGCAAGTCTCGCACACTCAGACGTCATATTGGAACATCATTAGAAAGCTGACAATTTAACTGGCACTGCGGCTAATAAAGACTAACCCCGTATTACATCAGAGTCATTGAGAGCAAGGCTTTATACGTTAGAATTTCTGCTCTCATGATGCACAAATGATGCAAGAGCTACAATATTAGTAAAAATATTTGGAACGCTGCGCTTTTTGATAAATGATAAATCCTCGTGTTGCAAGGCAACAAGGTGACTTCTGAATTTTTGCGGCTCAAAATCTCCCCCTTGTCTCTGACAATGCTTTTTTATTTAGGTAAAGTACCTATGCATGATGTGCCAGTTGAGTGTTCCATCACTATGTAGCAATTTGTATAAGAAGAGTCAAAGAGTCGAGCAACATTGTAATTTGGGGTAGAATACAAGGGAAAGCGTGAAAGTGAAAATGTGGAACATTTCGTGAAGTATTCCAGCCATTTTAGCACGGTTTGTAATCACTACAGTTCACTTCTTTCGTAAGGTTAGAATAGTTGTGTGTTTGGATAAGATAAACTACGTTCAGTCGCTGTCGAGAAAACCTTGTTTCTCTGAAGAAATGGTCCACGGAACCGGATTTTCTGTAAGTGGAAAAAATGGAACTCATAGAAATGATAATAACTCAATGAATTTTAGCTTATGAAATACGTAAATCTGTTACAGATGAAAGGAAATTATTCTTAACTCTCATTGGTAGATTGCTGGAACAACAGTTAGGGTTTAATCATATAGGCAGTAAAAAATGTGCTTCTAATCAGAATTGTTAGATTTTGAGATTGTGAGATTTTGAGATTTTGAAATTGTTAAGAGATTGTGCAAGATTGTATCGAGATTTGTACATGCATCGTTATAGATTGGATGATTGAGGAAAGAAGTACGTAAAAACATCAATTGTGGTTTTTACTCAAAGTGTTTTCCACATACAGAAATATTCGGTAGAATCAGTTTTCAGAGAAACATCAAAGATTTCTCAACAGTCGCAATAACACTCAAGGACTGGGATTTAATGACTTACCTTTAATCCTTCTGGTCCCTTGAGACCCTGTAAAACAAATTTTTCAAATCATCTATAGCTAAAGATAGTGTATTCTGTGAAGCTTTGTTCAAACTGGACACAAAATGCGTCAAAAACGGGTTTAAAATGCGATAAGAAAACACGTCAAATCGACGCCATGTGTGAATTGAAATGTTTTCCTAACGCATTTTCCTAACGCATTTTTATCGCATTTTAAACGCATCTTCTCAAGTTAACGCGATCAAATCGAAAGGATTCCATTTGAACGCGTCAGGGCATGTTCCAAGACATCGACGAAAAAGACGCATTTTGAACACGTGATCAAGAGGGAAACATGGCGGACAACAAGCCGGTTTGCCGATATAGTCAAGTTCTGTCACGAAGCCGTAACTCATGAACAGATCAACCATAACTGGTGAACAAAATGGTGATACTCTCCCAGTTCCAATGTTTTGGTGTAAATCTCCTGTTCCCAAACCTACGCTTTCTATGCAACTTCGTCCTTACTTTCCTTTTTCTGCAAATTCCCCGCAATATTATCGAGTATTATAAGCAAAAGCAACTTTTTAATATCTATAATAATATCTTTTTCCATCTTGAGTAAAGGAAAGCACGCGAAAAAAATAGCAAAATGCGTCAAATGAAAGAAATGAACCTGAAATGCGTCAAAGTTAAGCTGTAGTGTGAATGAGTGCAATGATTTTTAGTTTTCTCGACACGTTTTAAACGCATTTTCTTATCGCATTTCTAACTCGTTTTTAACGCATCTTCTATTTAGTGGGAACCAAGCTTTACTGTGTTTTATTTGAAAAAAATGACATGTTGTTTGACAAACATAAGCTTTTCCCAAACGACATGGTTTCTTTCGTACCATATTCATTCATTTCATTCATCATATTCTAACATTGAAGCCTGAGGCAAGAAGTGAAAGAAGGGGCCAAGACTAACGACAAGCAGAAAAGCTGATAGCGGAGGCAGATACTTACAGTTGGTCCGGGCTGTCCTGGCGATCCGGGTTGTCCCGGTCTACCAAGGTCTCCCTGAAATATAAGCTTTGTGATTAGCAACAGCAAAATTAACGCAAAGGAACAATTGGTAGCTCAAAAGCTTTTGTCTGAAACATACATAAATTAGTTAAAAACGGGAACACAGCTGAAATCTAAGAGAATTGCAGAGCAAGGTTGGGCATGGAATTCAAAGCACCCGTCGGATCGCACGCAAGAGCATCAGGCAGCTTCATATTTGTCAAAACTAATTGCCTGAAATCTTCCAATAGACAAGGTTCAAGTCTCGGTCAGAATCCATTAATTTCATTGTAAGAAAGGAACACATAAACGTTTTTTTATAAGAAACCTAGCTCGGGGCCTAGTTCTAAAAGTTTCTTAATTTTTGGCCCAATTTTAGTTCTAAAAGTTTCTTCACAGTTTCTTAATTAATTGAAATAAATTGCAGTTAAAAACGACAAAAAACCTTCTGTGGGATACACGGGATACAGTATTGCTTACAGATGCGAGAAATCGCACGGAAACGCTTGAGAACTAATTACTACCTCCACAAATGTGAATCAATATTTTGGAAAACGGAGGCAAAAATTTCTGCAGTTTCTTAACTTCTTCCTCCTAGTTCTAAAAGTTTCTTAACTTTTTGGGTGTCGAGTTCTAGGTTTCTTATAAACCGGTTTCTTATAAAAAAAACGTGTACAGAAACCTAATACAATAAAAGGGTTACAGCCCCCCCCCTCCGAAAGACCTAACTGTAACTAGTTTTTCAGGTTAGAACCCGGGAGAATAGGTCTCCATATTCAAACCTAACTCTTACTAGATATCAGGTTAGGGACCGGGAGAATAGGTCTCCATATTAGGACAAAATGCACATAAATAAGCAGTGATAGGTTTTTCCTCTCGCAGACGATCGCCCTTGTCCTATTTCTCACCACGTACGTCTCATTGCACGAGGTCTATCGGCAGTTATAGGTACACAAAACGAGTGTAGTAGTTTTTAAATTAAACATCCGAATTATACAGTATATCACTATTTTCACCTTTGTTCCATTGCATCCTGGGATACCAGCCTCTCCACGACGTCCTTCTAATCCTGGAAGACCCTGCAAAATACGATAAATAAACAAATTTTAGGGAACGAGAAATGATAATAAATAAGAATCGTAAAGAAATTAAGCAGCCCGAGGAACTGTGTAGTTAAGAGACGAATTTTTAGAGTTTAGAGATAGTAGCTAAACTATCTACGGTGCGTTTTTTCCGGACTTTCTTCTGCCTCTTCTTTTGCTTCAAGAAGAAAGCCTGTTTCTTTGCACAAGTCTCGGGAAATTCGGAGACTTTGCAAGCCCTTTGCTACGCTCCTGACTTTCGATTTAAACATTCGAATTTGGAATACAAGTTTCAATCTAAAATTGACTGCTTTTGAACATTGTAAGGATACGAGTCTCAGTGTAGCGAATTGCTGTGGTTGTTGGTCTGGATTTTAAGAGCGGAACTGAGACTCGTGTAATAAGTCTAACCCTAAGCAAACAGCTTTTTAGTTGTTTTTGCTGTTATTGTTATTATTTGCTGTTTGAAAAGTGGGATTCACGTAATAAGTCTAGTTAAAATCTGCGCAAACAACAGTTCAATTAAATAGCAATAACAACGACTCTAGTCTACCTTAACTTATGTCTACCTAGATGGTTCACATTAAAATTCCTCTGTCTCAAACAAGTTCTTTTTCAGCCAGGGGCAAATTTAGATTGTTTTGATAAGCCTCGAGGCAAAACTGCGAATATTGGCATTGTACAAATAAATTCACAGTTGCTTGAGGGCTGCGGAAGGGCGAGACACACGCGAAAAACGACATAGAACAGAGTTGAAAAACAATCATTTATTTGAAACAGGCGATTGCAGTACTGGTGGTAAGGAAACAAACATACGGGGGAATGGTTTGGTTACACCCATAGGATTACGTAATATGTTAAGTAAACATGGAATTTCACAAGAGGAAAGGTCGACTGTGATTCACAGTCGCACGTAGTCAATTGTATGTGCGCTAACTTCCGTGTTAAATATTTAAGAAAACTTTTTATGTACTTTATTAACCATAACAGTGGAGAGACTTGTACAATCATAAGGTGATATCAATAATGATTATGTAAGAAGAAAACTTCAGTGCTTGCGTTGTTGCTCAGTTTAACTTCAGTATTACAGTTGACATCCGCTATCTCGACTAAGCTCGCCTAGCGGAGCGAGAATGGCAGTAGCTAAGTGATATGCTGCCCATGTATACAATAGATGAAGCTGTTCTCTTTCGAGATGTGCTGCATCGCCATTATCTCAATTTCACCAGTAGTAGGGATGAAAGCATATGAGCTTTGACTCCTATGTAAAAAATACCAGACTTGTTTGATGAAATTTGGGATGAGTAACCCTTCATGTTAATAGGGGTTGCTTTTCTAACTTAAAAACTATAAATCTTTATATTTATATGGGGCATCCGTTATTTCGAACATTCGCTATCTCGAACAAATTCCAGCTTCCCTTGAGAGTTCGAGATAGGGGATGTCAACTGTATTTAGGACACACAAGTTGACAAGTTTTAGCTACAAGTTATGTCCTTATACACGCATTTTTTTATAAGGAAGTGCTTTATAAGGAAGGTGGTACTCGGATAGGCAAAAACTTAAGGAATTCCAGTACTGGATCGGAGACTAGTTAAGGAATCTGAATCTATTAAAAAAGATGAAGTCTTATTAAGCTGATCCTTTACATGTATAAAAAGAGCAAGCAATACAATACTTAGACCCCGTTTACAGTACCACACCGGTACGATTTTACACCGCATGGAACCATGCCAGTATGGGTTGTCAATGGTTTTCAATTAGCATTCATTTCTACTTGTCTTTTGACACCTTCATGTCCCTATATTTCCTGTCCCTAGGTTTATTTTAAAGAAACAAGTATAAAAGTAAAGGAATTGCTAAGGAATTTAGAGTACTCAAATTTGGCTGTCAGTTAAAGAATTTTCAGTACTGAGCCTTAGCCGAACTACTTTATAAAAAAATGTACGTACTAACAGCAAGTATGGACAGAATTTCAGCGCGTGCGGTAAATAAGAAGCTTTTAGTTTAAGGCCTTTCTATGCAGTGCTTAAGCTGGAACGGACGCATCGATATCCAACTGAAACTCATTACTGTGAAACTACCAGTAGTTAATGTACAATTCCATTCAATTCAAAACGGACGGACGAACAAGCGTCGAATAGAAAACAAGCGTCGAATAATGTAAAACAATTCAAGAAATATCGGGAAAAATCAAGGTACTTACGGGGATTCCAGATGTTCCGGGTAAGCCAGGCACTCCAACGGGTCCCTAGGAGAAGAAAAGTATGTCAATCAAAGGAGCCTTGTAAAATGATAAGAAATAGAACTCCGAAATATGCTATGATATGTTTTGCATATATTTTGGCTGTTGCTCTTCATGTCTTTCGACAGCATTGTGTCAAATTAAACTATCGCGTTTTCATTAAAAGTGCATTTTCCTAGGCAAGGGGGAAGAGCTGCCCCCAAAAGGCCTTCTTGATTATGTCTCTTTTGTGGAACTAATATTTCTGTTACAAGAAAGACGATCATATGTTTTACTTGACTGATAAGGTCACCAGAAATAAGACAAACTGAATGGTCACTTACTCTGATTCCTTTGGCGCCTGGTGGTCCAGTATAGCCTCTATCTCCCTAAAAAGTGAAATAATATGCAATTGATAAACTGATCTTAAAGGGTAATCAATGAAACTCGTTTGCTTGCTTTGCAACTTTCGTGGATAGTGGTTATAAGGAACTAGCTTCAGTACGACAAATAAAATAACATAAAGAAGAATATTTGTATAATAGACACATGAAGGACTGGTGTTATCGTCCGTTGTAGGGATATATCCAATCTGTACCAACGTTCCTTTAGAAGAAATTACCTTTTGGACTAATATACCTGCCTATAGTAGACATTGGTCCCTATATTAGGGACACATGTGACAATTTCTATTGTCTATTATACAGACACATAGCAAGGTTTCTACTTAAAGATTATTTTTTTGCGGGCATTCAGGGTGGTAAACGGGGGGAAGGGGTCAGGATCACGAATCACAGGGATACAAATGTTTGCCATTAACGTTTCCCGTTAAAAATATGGTCAATCACGTTTCACCAAGACTCTTTGCCACCCTCTTTCACGTTTCCCGATACAAAAATATGATCAATCACGTTTAACGAAATACCCTTTACCACCATCGGCATTATTTATGAAAGGCATTGACTTAGGGATAACAATATTTCCACCTTGTACAAAGTTTTCCGTTATGAAGAGGTGTCTGTTAATTGAGATTCCGTTGTATATCAAACTATTATGAAACTGCAACAACAATATGCACCATTCTAACAAAATACAGTAACAGGTCAAGATTTTACCACTCACTTTATATCCAGCAGGTCCAACTGGTCCCTCTGGGCCTGTAAAACCCTACAAGAGGAATTTGAATATTATTTGAGACTACCTAAACATTACACAATTAAAACTTTCAAACCATTAATTAACGGGAAATGTCTTGCAACCAATCAGCAATAATTTTTTAACTGCAGGGGATACTTACAGGCAATCCTGGGGGTCCTTGAAGACCTTGGAGTCCACCTTGGCCCTATAAAAAGAAATAATTTTATATTTTTACAAAGAAAATACCATTTTCACCTTCACATCTCTTTTATAACACAGAAACAAAGGGAAAAATTTCTTCAGAGCAGAAATATGCTCATGTCTCTGCTCGGCTACTACAGCTATAGGCCTAGATAGCCTTATACTTTTAAGCCTACCACCGACCTAAATGACCTAAATGCATATCTATAGCCATAGGCCTACCCTTAGTCTTTCCTCTAATAAGTCTGATAGCTTCCACTGCCCTCTTTAAGCACGTCCGTTGTGTTGTTAAAAGTTTGCAAATCTTAAATAAATCTTTAAGTTTCAAAGTAAATTAAACGTCTCTAAGAAAAAAGCTGGTTCAAAACTTTATTTCAGCGAAGAATTTCAGCGCGAAAATTTAATCTTCCATCTTTGTTTTCCCGCCCAATGCAGCAAAGGATGATGGGATATGTGGTGTGAGCAGATCTCGCCTTTCAGTCGCTCTTTCTGAGTTTCCGAAAATATTTTCACAAGATTAAAATATCATATCTTTTTATTTTTGAAGAAAAGCAAATGTCGAAGGAATCCTTAAATTAAATAAATAAGGAAATTAAAAGGATTATAAATTGAACACAAAAGGATAAAAATTTACAAAGTGTGGTAATACTAAATAAAAACATGGAATTTTTCATAATCAAACAATTCGTACCCTGTCTCCTTTCTTGCCAATGCAAACATTGCTACAGACGCTGCATGTTGACGAACACTAAAATCAATAAAAATTTTGGTTAATTTGATGGTTTTTATATCGAAAGAAAATATATTAGAAATATACTTTATAATAAAGGAGAAACGAGTGTCGGCGAAGACCAAGCCTGTTCACATTCCCGTACCCATTCAAGAGACAGCGCTATATACAGTAATTAACCAATTTTACGCAAACGCAAATATGACTTCAGGCCGCGATATGCTACTACAGGGTGGCCCAGAAAAAGGACCCCTTAGGTAAATAATTTGCGAATAATTTTTCTCCAGGAGGAATTTTATAAAACTTGTACCAGGTAATATTCAAGTCAAGTGTGACATCGGGTAGAAATATGTTCATGATAAGAGCTTCCACCTTGGCGCATTGGACATTAAATTCATGATGTCCAAAAACCAGCTGTTTATATTCCACTATTGCGTACTGCGATTGTGCGTTAAGGGGAATCATTATCCCGGCACAAAATTGTCATGGCAATTAATGCATGGTCAGTAAATCTAGGCAGCTTCTTTTCGAGGATGGCCTCTTTTCGAGAACATACGGTTAAGCCGGTACACGTTTTTTTCTATAAGGAACCTTTGGCTTGAGACTGGAGTTCCTTGATTTTTCAACAAATTGAGGCTGAAAGTTCCTTATACTGTTCCTTGTCGTGGGATATACATACTTATTTTTACAGCAAATTCATAGAAACTATTCTTCATTTCCAACTTTAAGTATAAATGGAGCCTTTTGGGGAAGAACGATGGGAAATATATTGTACTTATGTTCCTTTTTCGTACAAACCGTCTTGTTCTTTAAAAAAGAGTTTCTTAGTTTTTCATCCGAGCCTCGACAGTTCCTTAAAGTTCCTTACTTTTTTTAGGAATTTTCAGCCTCATGTTCCTTATAAAGGTGTTCCTTATAAAAAAAAACGTGAAAGTTCTCGAAAAAGACTAGACTTCCTAAGAGAAAGAGAAGGGGTTTTATAGAAACCATTGCCAGACGAGCAAACAAGTCTATATTTAACTCTGATTGGATGTATTCCAAGCCGTAATATGACTGAAAGGTTTTTGTCAATATAGGCGGTTCTGTTTGAAGCCGGAAAGCGTATTCAAAGAAAGAATTGTATCATCGTATTTTCAAGGTTATATTCAGACTATGATTCAGTTCTCACGATTTATTGGCAATTAAGAAGGCTACACGGTTCAAAAAATCTTCCAAAAAAAGCTTTGATATGAGCTTGAGAATTCGCCACGCCTTTTGATACAAATGACCCTGGTTAGGAAAATTTTTTCTTTAACGAAGCAATCCAATTAAACTGATGGAATTCGGAAGCATGGATGCGATAATCCCAAAACCAAAGGCTCAACGGTCTTAAAAATGCTGATTTTAGACCCCTTTTCTCTTGCAGTGAAAGACACAAAGATCTTGTCGAGAGACTTTTAGGGTGAAGGCTGGGGGCTATTGTGATGAGCATAAGAGAAATCGAGAAACGGATAGCGGAGATTAAAGTGTAATCATGTACATCATAGGGGGTTGGAACTAATGTAAATGCACTTATCTTGTGTTAATGTTAAGAGGCACAGATTAATGGCTAATTTAAGCCAAGGCATGGCGGATCAAGGGGTGCAATGTTGGACGCCATACCAACCAATCACACAAGGATGGTCGCTATCTTTAACCAATCACAAAGGCCCGGATAAAAATGTAATCATGAACGCACAGGGGGGCTCAAATTACGCAAGTTCAGTGCATTTATCTTGCAGAAAAGAAATTTTGATAGGGTTAGAAGCCTTTGGGATATCGGATCCGTTAAGTTTCAGACTATAAGAATGGCTTGTTGAAGCTTTTCAAGATTGCCAGCTAAGGCCCTTTGTAAACATTTCGTCTTGTGAGTACTTTTCTGTTATAATGTTTGCTTGAAACAAATCTCCTGCAAGCGATGAAGTTTGTAAGCACCCTAAAAGGCATGTATCTATCAAGCGACATTGGTTTTGTCACGTGATCTTCAATACCAGACGGTGATTCGCTATTCAGAAAAACATTAACCAGTGAATGCAATAAAATTTGCTTTTGCTTGACGTAGATCTTACGTCACGTAAATAATCAATGTTTGATACAATGACATCTTGAATTGTGCCCTTCATTTATCTATAGTTCATTCATTCATTATCATTCATTCATTCCTGCGTATGCGTAATTATGTGATTTACAGCCATTTATTACAAGTATATGGTGACAGCCAATATTTTTAATGAATTTAATTACATTGAGAAGAGGTTATTCATTGTCTATTGTTTTCAATTCAGTAAAATTCCAGATTTTTCCTCTTCGACAGGCGCATATCCGATGCGAGGGGGGGGGGGGGAGGAGAAAGGAAATGTTCAAAGGGGGCAGGAACACAGTAGACTCACTACATAAGTCCCACTACTTTGCTCGATGTTGTTGATGTTGTTGTTGTTGTTTTCTAGAATCGCTCAGTCTGGAGCAACAAAGTCGGGACTCTAGGAATACAGGCTACCCTAAATCTAGACTTATTACATTCATCGTAGTCTATGCTCCTCCACACTACACCATCCCGCTCCAACCACTTTGAGGAAATAGCTGTATGTTGTTGTAGTTGTTAGAAGCTGTTTCCGAAAGAGTGGGAGGAAGGTAATAAGTCTACCCTAAACCCTCAGAATTTGGAAAAATGCGAGACAACTTTTGGGGATGATTTTCTATCCTTTGGATGGTCAAAGTTTCGGAAAAAACTTTGTCCGAAATTTTACTAGTCCGCAAGTTATTAATTTCAATCTGTGTACAAAAAACAATGAACAATTGCATGACGTCATAAGGGTGGCAAAACCATTCTTCTCGACAACAGATACATAGTGCAAACAAAAGCTAGTTTTTTGCCCCTTGTGCTCCTGTGAGCGTTAGATGAAAAGAATTTGCTTTTTTTCAACAGGAATCTCGTACGCATTTTGGAAGAGTTGAATACCCATAGAGTTGGAAATACCCCTCCGTTCCGCCGGCCACTAGTAACTTTTTCTCACGCGCGTCAACCCACCCAAGAACCCACCCTGCAAGTTAATTAGCACAACCGTTTTCGAATAGGCGAAAACATGACAATAATTAATGAAGACAAACAAGAGACAGATATGATGGAAAGGCTGTCAAATTTTGAGCATTGCGAGCAATTATTTCCTAATCTTGCACCTGATTTTATCGGCTCGACACGTCATAAAAGTGTTATTACCAAATTTTTGGAAAAGCCATTTATTTCTGGTTTACTGGAAAGTGGAAAGAAAGTTATAGTCAATTTAAGATTTTGGAATTTCCTCTTGGCAAAACAGGCTTTCCTGAGCACTAAAAAATATTCAGAGAATGCTCAACTCTTGACCTATTCGTGAAACTGCGGTGAAACTTGTCAAAAAAACGAAGACACCATAATTTGTTATTTCGGAACTAATATTGGCCTGAAAATGGCGGGATTGGAAAATATAGCTACTGTGCATTAGAATTCCCTGGGTCTCAAAAAACATAAAGTATCTGAAATCTGAAATAATAATTGTAATGTGATAGAATGCAAATAATTACTGCGAATGTTGTGCCGCTCAAGCCCCGCGGTTGTATTCGACGCGATCTTTGACTTCTTTATTAGAAGAAATCCGGGGGGCAATAACCTGCAAGAATGTGAGGTCCTCAAAGAAATTTCGTAAAAGATTCTCACCTGGGAAAATACCAGAGATATGTTACTAACTGCTACGAAAAGCGCTAGAAGCGCTTCTAAAGCACTGCTCCTAAAATAAAACAGTAAATTTAATCAATTTATTTGTTTATAACCGAAAAAAGAACATTTATTCCGAATGAGACAAATTTGAATCTCACTCACCTCATCAGGAACAAGGCAAAGACAACGAGTAAAAATCTACAGCTAAGCCGAGAAAGATTTCAAACTTCTTTCCTTTTTATTTATTCAAGAGTCTCTCTCCTTTACAATGCCATAAATTAATATTTCCCAGACTAAGACGCTAGAAGAGCCAGGCAGCTGTTGTTATTCTCTTTGAGGCGAGGCAAACTATCTTCTGTACAATGTCGAAGGCTCAACAGTTGTGTGCCGTTCCCAGCATTGATAGAAAAAAAGCCAGCATCCGCCTGTCGCTCGCTGTGATTGACAGTGGCCCAAGATCTGCTCTTTCAACAGCCAATAGAAAGCAGCCCTATTGTTCGGTTTCGGCCCCTTCTACCGGAAACAAAACACAAAGGCAAACTTTTTCAAAGGACATTCATGGATGTACGATTTTCTGCACGATTTCCTCTTGAATTATTTTGTTTACAAATATGATACACAAGAAGAAGTTTGTAATTAAATGTATTGTTTGTTTTCTCAAATGACTCAGTTGCACTAACGCTGAGACATTTTCCTGGGTGTGGAATAGGACAATGTTACTTATCACACGCTAGAACGCATTTCTGTGGGGTTACAATATCAATTTGGAATGTAAATAATCACCCAACCCAGTACTGACGATTACTGTATGATTTCTAGGAAATTTTAAATATTTTCTGATCTGCACACATAGCGAGTACAGGTCAATTAAAATACTGAGAAAAACTTGAAGAACACTTATTTACTTGGTTCTTACATTGCAAAAAAATTAAAGCATTTTTTCAATTTTTCTCTTCGCCCTCCATGTGCCCAACGCTACTGAGGTACCCAAATAAAAACCAACTTGATTTTATGCCATGAAATAAATGGCATTTTATTAAAGAAAACCGTTGTTTTCGTTTATTTTTCTTAAAACATAGGATTATTCATCAAAACATATAGTGATTATAGATTAGAGAGTTCTGATAATCTCTTTGTTTGGGTCCCGAAACTCCATTTCCGTTTCTTGGGTGCCGAGGAGCCCATGACCCTCTGTTCCAGTGAACCGGAAACAAAGATTCGTTTCCGCCCAAAAGAATTTCTGCATTCTCAAAACACAAGGGCAGAACCTCTCTGGTCGCCAACTGTGAAACAATACTTTGCCTTGTTTCTTGTTTGAACCAAAGGCTGACAATTTGCCGAGGACAGAAGCGACAAAATATCACACAGTTTATGGGTGAATTAGATTTGAACTAATTTGTAGGTTATGCAGAAGTGATAGTTTATAATTTCCAACTTTGTGACGAGAAAGTTTGAAACTTTGCGTCGCAGAGATGGGCACTTCTCGAAGAAACATGAGGGTAGCTGCAATTTTAGTGTCCTTCCATTTCTTTTGCTCAAAAGTGTGTCTTCCGAAGGTAAGTCATTTATTTTATTCGTATTTTTTTATTCTTCTAGCTTTGAATGATTTATTTTGATTCTGTTCATGTTCTTTTAAACTTTAGTTCAAATTTTGTTCTTTGTGTCGCGTTGGGTTTTCCCTGTTTCGCGGGAACTTTCTGCAATCTTTTC
This sequence comes from Chrysaora quinquecirrha, assembly GCA_014526335.1. Classification (NCBI taxonomy): domain Eukaryota; kingdom Metazoa; phylum Cnidaria; class Scyphozoa; order Semaeostomeae; family Pelagiidae; genus Chrysaora; species Chrysaora quinquecirrha. Next base: position 3,056,872 of record JACTAT010000031.1, read on the forward strand.
AGTCACAAACTACATAGAAATGTTTAAATAACGGCAAATTATCATCCGTTTTGTTCTTATTCATCATCTCTTGCTAATTAATATCGTAATCTGAAAATTAAAACTTTTATTTCAAGTTTTCGCTTGTAAATGTGAAATTCACATATCGAAGGTTGCATGGTAGCGTCCCCCCGGTTTCAAGTTGTCTGTCTGATCCCGCGGTCGTTATTATCGTGACAACTTTTGCGTGCGGAAAGATCTAAGGGATGGTTGAGGAAAGACATTCAAATAATTTTTCTATGGTTATCCTGCTGGGTCAAATACTGAGACTGACTATGAATGTAGCATTGCAATTTTTACATCCTTGTTAGAAAAGTGTTATTTGTTTTTTCAAAACAGTACACTACTGATTTCATAAATTAACAAAAGCATTAACATTTTTTCTACAAAACTGTTCCTTGCATAAGATTTCCGCTTTCTTCTATCACTACCGTGTTTCAATTCAACACCCTGCGGGCAAAAGCTACACCCATATTGGCCCAATATTTCTAAAGACTACTGTCAACCTAAATTTAGTAAAATTTTAACAGCAGAAACCATTCTTCTCTCACTCAAGGTTGACTCATCGAAAGTTGTGATTTTGTATTTTTTCTTTTACTTTTTACTTTTCTGCCGAGTTAATTTTTTCTTTCAAGAATATTTTTGTTTAAATAAGGATTTTGGGTTTATTTGGCTTTTTAAAACTACATATTTGTCTACCGGACTCTATTCACAAATAAGAAAATATTTATTCACTGTTATGAGTTAAAGGCCCTTTGATTCTGCATCTGGCGTCGTTTTTCTGTGAGCCTATCAATAAATCTTTTTTGCAATTTTTTAAATTGTGAAAACTTTTCAAACATAAAGAGTCCGCTATATATTTGAATGGAAGACTTTGTTTGATGGGAAAATGAGGGCATCTTCGGCCTTGCCCCCCCCCCCTAGGCATGAAATTCTGTAACTTTGTTGACACTTTTTTCTGCGCATGTGTATGATGACGTCACTCATTTTTGATGAAAGCATTGTTGCAAAAAATAAGCTGCTCTCTGTACATTAAGTAACCAATTTATCTGCAGTGCTAACAACAACAGAAAAATTGAACAAGGTAGTGGGACTAATGTAGTGAGTCTAGCTCCAGTTTTACTAATCTACAGTTTTACTACAAAAGTCGTAGATTCGCTCCAATCCCCCTACGTTACAACAACAACAACAATGTTCAGATTTTACTAGGTTTGGATGCAATTGAATTGAGGCGAAGACAGTGAGCACGTTAAAAACCCATTTTGTAATAAGTCTACATTTGAAATTATTAACTGAGTCTGGATCCCAGTTATCGCTCATCAAACTGAGACTTCCACCAAACCAAGATCGCGTAAACCGCCTGAGCGTCTTGCAGTTCACTTCCATGGTGATAACTACGAATCAGGTAATAAGTCTAGTCCACACTGAGCGATTTTAAAGCAACATCGGCAACAACAACAATAACAGCATCGAATGAATAGTATAGCGAAATAGGGTTACAACACATGTATGTCACATGTTGTCATGAGCAGGAGTTGGGTAATTGGCAAGGGATACAATGAGCAACACCAAGCACCCTTATCCTTATGTTAGACTGCGTGCAGCCTCAAAAGTTCGTAAAGAGTAGAAAGGATTACGAAGTTCTATTATATCTGAAAGAACACTGTAGATACGTGTAATTCTCCACCCTGCTATCTACTCTTCACGAAAGTAGAGTTTGAGGCAGCACGCAGTCTACCTTATGTTCACAATTGGTAAGACCTTTATGAGTTTTGGCCTGCATTATTGAATGGAAGTTGCTCGGTTTTCCTAACAGCTTTATGACGGGTTGACTTCGATGTGATTTTTTGTCTTTTCAAGTACTCTTGAAACTTAATTCTCTAACTCCATTCCCTTTCTAATCTCTCGTGTTTTTTCTTTATCTTTGCACAGTTCATACAACCAATCTTAAGACCAGCGCACAGCTAACTGGGATATAATAATAAAATATTTGGTTTTTATACAGTGCTGCCTCGCGCTTTGCTGTTCAAGGAATTAAAGTTCTAACTGCTAAAGGCGTTCCGGCCCACTAATTTAAGTCCGAAAAATTTCTCCCAATCTCGATATCCACTGAGATTCTAGGAATTCGACAGTAGATTGCTTTGTTGTTGTTGTTGTTGTTGTTGTCTCTGTTTTTGTTGTGTTTAGTGTGTTTAGTGTTATTCAAGGATGCATCAAGATGAGCTCTTTTTGGTTTGGCTGCCTGAACATTCTGCTTCGATCCTCAGTCTTTTTCCGTTTAAGATCTATAGTTTTACCCCAGCATCAACTTCTTGTCGCCTTATCGTTTTATAGTCACCAAACTGCCAGTTGATAGGCCTATCTTCTTTTTTGATACTTTTTGAGCAATATGACGCTTTTGCAGCTGCAAATAATGTGCAATAATATAATACGATATTGCAATACGACACATAGTATAGTATGTCATTAACTGTTCTTTTCCAAACACCTAAAGATTGTGAAAATCCAGGGAGATAACCAGGAGATAACCATCAACCCGTTGGCAGATCAAGGGGGCTTAATGTAAGAGCTTTAGCAAGCCCGTTTTTAAGGGCTAATTTTTTCGCATTAAGGCTCCATTGATACTATTTCGCTCTGTTCCATTTTGTCCATTCTTTAGAAAAACTACATCAAACGAAAACCGTTTCACTTTGCATTGTTTTTATGGGAGCGTTATAGTTGTTGTTGTTGCGGAGAGCATTTCGAAGATTTTCAGCGAGAGGCTACAAATTCAATCCACTCGCTTGGCCTATGTATTTTGGATTGGAACAGACTTTTTTTAACTCATTTGATGATGACTTGAAAGTTACCTGAAAAATTTGCGCGAATCATTTTGCCAAGAGGCTTGTTGGGTGGCCTAGCATGAAGCGGTCTTCAGTCCCTCTTGCATACGAATGTTTCCCATAGAAAAGGCGTTTACATGCATTATACACAGGTGTGTTTCACAAGTATAATTTAGTGCTGATGCTATCTAAACAGACTATTGTACTCCTCTCGCTGCAACGGTAGCGTTGCGGCCTTGGCGGTTTTCATTTGTTGTGACTTCAAACAGCAACTTACTGTTAGGATAGGGTCGATTATTTCAGCTATGTGTTTTTAATTTTCACCTAAATATCGGAAAATACCATTATTGTGAAAGAATCAATTGTTTTAAGAAGATGTCAAATAATTCTATTTAAACATATTACCTCGGAATAAGGTTTATGGTTTTGTAATCTAATGTAAAACATACAATGTTAAACCGCGTATTATAGTTGAGCTTGTTAGCAATGAAATTGGTAGACCTATGGTAGACCTATGCATTCTACCGACATGCGAAATGACTTTTAAAAGAACTGCGATAAGTTTCAGTGCTTTGGGTGTCGACACGTTTGTTTTTTATAAAGAACACCTTTATAAGGAACTCGAGGCTGAAAATTCCCAAAAAATTAAGGAACTTTAAGGAACTGTCGAGGCTCGGATGAAAAACTAAGAAACTCTTTTTTAAAGAGCAAGACGGTTTGTGCAAAAAGGAACAGAAGTACAGTATATTTCCCATCGTTCTTCCCCAAAAGGCTCCATTTATACTTAAAAGTTAGAAATGAAGAATAATTTATATGAATTTGCTGTAAAAATTAGTATTTATACATATCCCACGACAAGGAACAGTATAAGGAACTTTCAGCCTTATTTTGTTGAAAAATTAAGGAACTCCAGCCTCAACTCAGACCAAAGGTTCCTTATAAAAAAAACGTGTAGCGCAGGCGATAATGCAGTGCAATGGAATGATGGAGCAGTCCTTCTTCTGTCAATTTTGGAACTCTTTCTATACGACCCCGGGGGTACTTGATAAATTTTGGGTACTGAAGACATACTTCGAAACCTGTCTCAGCAAACAGCGTTGTTAGTGTTGTTGTCGTTGTCGTTGTTTGCGATGAGACGGACTTGGAGACTTGGGTAATAAGCCTACAAGCATGCAGCTTGCAGATTGTTGCTTTGCCTCGCTTTCATAAACACCCGTCGAAATCCAGCCTCGACTTCAACTCAAAATTTCTTTCAACGATTCAACGAAATCAAACTTCCTTTAATTTCACTCATATAAAAAGGCCTTCTCTTAGTAATTTTTGGCGACTATTGTTTCGAACATGATCCTCATCACAAAAAATATGAAAAATAATCCTCTGACTTTTAATTTGGTTAATTTTCAGAAAAATTTGAAGGAAACACTGTAGACTGAAAAACTTTTTATTAATTTTGGATTTCCTTATCGCTATAGGGTTTGTTATCTTTTTAGGAATGATTTATTTTGATTTATTTCTTATTGATATTGGGAAAATAAGACGCAGGATGTGATCTTATCTTTTACCAGCGACTCACGACCACGAAAGGAAATAGGCCGCGTCGAATGATACAGGAATTTTTTCAGTATATTTTTATGGTTGGGTTTTTGAATGAATAGTACTGGCAATTTATCAGGATACTGTATTAGTTGCCATTTCCTTTTTTTAATATTTCTTTTCCCGATACTTTTACTCCAAAATGCTCATTGGTTTATTCAACAACAACAACATTTAAGCAACAACAACAACCGACTTTGCTGTCCCTTCAGACTGACTGCCTGCCCGAGTCTTCAGTTTACGCTCCCTACTTTTGATTTGCTTCAACACTCCAACAGAGACTCGTGGCCTAACAGCTCTGGAACTGGCAAAACAAGATGCCTCGTTTTCGCTTAATTGGTACGTGGAAAAGTCGGAATGCTACCGACCAGAGGCATTTAAGGCTGGCAAAAAGATTCCTCATTTTCACTTTACTGGAATGTGGAGAAGTCGGAATGCTACTGACCTGCTCCTGAAGGCTTGATAAAGCTTTTACAGTAATTTTGCTTCTTTATACAATGCCTATAACCATTATTTTTGGAAATTGATATGCGTTGTTAACTACACATTTTTTTTATAAGGAACCTTAACTCTGAGTTGAGGCTGGAGTTCCTTAATTTTTCAACAAAATGAGGCTGAAATTCCTTATGCTGTTCCTTTTCGTGAGATTTGTTTGAATACTAATTTTTACAGCAAATTCATGCTTCATTTTCTAACTTTAAATATAAATGAAGTCTTTTGTCAAGACCGATGGGAAATACATTGTTATTCTGCAATTTTTTTGCACAAATCGTCTTGTTCTTGAAAAAAATTATTCTGAGTTTTTCATCCGAGCCTCGGCAGTTCCTTAAAGTTCCTTAATTTTCTGGGAATTTTCAACCTGGAGTTCCTTATAAAGGTGTTCCTTATAAAGAAAACGTGTATGTTACGATTACAATGTTTGCCCTCTGATGGCTAGGCGCCACTAAGTCGTTCTATCCATATTTTTTATGCATTCTCTTACTACAGTAAGACTAATTTAAAACGGCACACTATATTGCTTATGGGAAGCAACATTTTATGCTGCTTAATAAGATTATATATTGCTGCTTAACTGAATGAAAATTACATTTACATCATATAAATAAACGAAAATTAAATTTTTATGGTTTGCACGTCTTTCAAAAACTCTAACTCGAGGCCTGTGCCACCAGGATACAATTTTTTCTTTTTACCCTTATTTGCTTCCAGTCCAGCTTTTTTGACATTTTTTCAAGTAATTTCAACCGGAATGTACTGAAAGATCTGGCGAATGATGTATTTTGATGAGAATCCAACTTGGCCACCAAACCTATGATGTCTTAAAGTGATTCGATCAAATATTTGTTGAATATCTTTCTCATCCATCAACAATGATCCGCATCTTTCACAGAAATAGAAAGGTTATCTGAGGGATCTGACAGAAATCGTTTTTCAAGGAAATGATGTAAAATCCTAGGATCTAGACTAATAAATCTCAATGCGCAGAAAAAGTCTCGCCATTTGACTGATAAATTAACGAACTATGGTAGATCACCAAGATATGATAGTGATCATCATCACAGTCATATTAAAGGTGATTCAAAAGCCAAATATTTTCGCCTTATAAGGCAGTTTCTGGTCACAGGACAGTGACGAGACATCGGCAGATAATTTGTTCAGGAAAAGGTGTATAAGGAAACGGAACAGTTTCTTAAATTGTTGCTTAGTATCTGGAAGGGTGGGGGACTTATACAGAGCAGAATACAAATAGTTGAATTCCTTCGTAACTACAGTGTTTGTCAGATGTAATAGAACTTCGTTACGGTATCCCGAGAATGGTGGCTTCCCAAGAAGCAGACTTAAAAGCACAGCGTCTTAACCCTGCAAACGCATTGCAACCATACAAAAATTTGTGCCGATAAAAAACTTGTGTAAAGGATCTGCGACCTAAGAAGACCTAACAGTGGCGTAACGGAACAGTTTGGGGCCCTTAAGAAGACAGAGCTCTAAGATCGAAGATAGACGCCTCGGGGCTTTTAAGGCTTGAAAGCCCTTATAGGAGTTGCTCTAACCCCAACCTACGTCGGTTACATCACTTTAAGGACATAAGTCTCAAAACATACGCACATACAATGCTCGATATCAAATAATACACGCTTTTTATAAAGAACCACTTTATAGGGGACCTACATGTAGAAAGTCTAAAAATTCTAAGTAATTTATAGGCTAACTAACGATAAAATCGCTATGGAACTTCTCATTTTTGAACATTTTTGTCACTGCAAACAATCAAGAATTGGGAAGTCGGTTTCCCTACATTTGCAGTCAAAACTCGCATTAATTGTGCGTTACGCATGTATCGAATGTTTCATTCAGTAATTTCCAGCTTTGCTCCCATACAAATATCTATTTTGAATAGTTATGCATTACGTATACAGTTTAGATTAAGGAACTATTATTAGGAAACTTTGTAATACCCTTTTGGTACTGCAATTTAATCAAAAGAGGTCTAAAAATAAAAAAATTTGGGACTACACGCTTTTTTTTTATAAGGAACCACTTTATAAGGAACCTACATGTTGAAGGCTCGAAACTCTAAAGAACTTAAACTACTAAAGAGAAAATCACTAAGGAACTTTTCATTGTTGAATATTTTTATCACTGCAAACAACCCAGAATTAGAAAGCCCGTTCCATTCATTTGAAGTCGAAAATCACATAAATTGTACTTTATGCATGTATCAAATGTTCCCTTGAGTAGTCTCGAGCTTTGCTTACATGCAGATGTCTCTGTACGGTAGTCATTAAACTTTATGTGTAGTTAAAATTAAGGAACTACTAAGGAACTTTTGGAACTACAATCGTCTCAAAAGAGGATAAAAAATAAGAAACTTTAAGAACCAGGCCTTAAGCTAGGTTCTTTATAAAAAAAAGCGTGTAGACCTTGAGCTAGGTTTTTCATAAAAGAAAAGGCATGAGCCAATTACAGAACAACCCTGTTAGTTTTGGGTGTGGCATTTACTGTGTTTCTCTATAGAAAACCAAAAAGAGGCTTTCTTTCCTGGTTTCATAAAAAATCCGCTTATACTACAGCACTAAGTCCCTGTCTGAGAAAGGAATTGGCCTGAGATACGATGATTTAATAGTATTTTATGTTTAAAATTTCTAGACAAAACCGATTCTGAACTATCGATTGGGTTTCTAAGGCTTTCCAATTTAAGTGAAGAATAATGTTATCGACAAGAATGTCTCAAGACGCGTTTTGACAGGTTCAGGTTCTAAGCTCTTAAGAGCTTTTCTGCTCTGGTGAAATGATGCCGCACACCCTTAAGCTGACTCCACCCTTCCTTTGAGAAATAGCGGCTAATTACATTTTGTCCCAGTCTTCGCTCCACAGCTCCAGCAACAACAACAAGACTTTGCAACAACAACAACGACAAGAAAAATATAGATATAGAAAGAGATTGTTAGCTCGTTTGATTAGCTTCGAAAAAATTTTCAGTTTTAATACTCCAAAAGTTTTTCATCCCATTGTGTCTATGCACTTTTGAAATGTACCACCCACAATTTCGGGAAAAGTTATGAAACGCATGACTACCAATCGGGAGAAAGTACTTTCAGAAATCCTGAAAAACAAAAGGGCTACCCATAAATGCAGAAAAGCAAATATTTGTATCCTTGAAATTGTGAGAATTAAGATTAGTGTACCAATAAAATCGGATATTATGAGACGGATACCCTCGCTGGCGAATCTATACACACCACTGTGATTGATAAGCATGCTGTGCTGTGGTGGTAATTTTTACGTACTATAATGGATAAGCACTAATATGGTGGTTATTGTCCACTATAGTACGTAAAAATTACCACCACAGTAGTGCGTATCAACCACAGTGGTGCGTATAGATTCGCCAGCGAGGGTATCCGTCTTGATTTGATTTGTACCTTTTGCGCACCGTGGTGGATTTAGTACGCAAAACATACCACCATAGTAAGCAAAATACAACCACAGTAGTCTTATCCACCATTGTGGTGCGTATAGATTCGCCAGCGTGAAACCCTTGTATCCAGAGGCATGAATATAAGGTGCCTTGAACCCCGAATGTTAGAGTACAGAAGTTAACCTCCCCCCACTCAAAACACATACAATGCCTCTTTGGCCGTAAGAGAAACAAATAATTCGTAGTGTAAACTTTACTATAGTCCTGTTTTGTACCTATTCTGTTTTAAATAAGCTCTTTTTTCGTGTAGATTGTGCAATTGTATGCCAGACGAATTATGCACCAGTATGTGGCTCAGATGGAAAGACGTATGGTAACGAATGTGTTTTGAAAGTTGAATCATGCTTACAGAAGAAAGTAATAACAGTGGCAAGCAATGGAGAATGCCCAGGTAAGTCCCAGTTAGGTAATAAGTGACAGGAATAAATAGAATAGACAGAAAAGAAGAGATTTCGACCCTAATCTTGCTGGGGGGGTGGTGTTTTCCATGCCCGGGGGGTAACTCTCATATGTATGGGTACGGGATGTGTCATTTTTTGAGGTACCTTTTTATGGGTGGAAAATAAGTTTTGGGGTATCAAATTTGCTAAAATTACAAACTTGGGGTATCAATTTTGCTAAGATGATCAATTTTGATAAAGTCAAATAAATTTCAGCTGTATAACTCTAAAAGCAGACTTTTGAGTATTTCTATGTACTATATTCATATTTCTTTGTGAAATTTAGGGTATACTTTTTAGAATTTTCATAAATTTTGGGGTCAACTTTTTATTGCAAAAATGACACACCCCCGTCACTGATCTATTGAAGTTACCCCCCGGGTTTCCATGCATAAATTACCAACATTACTCGTGATACATTGGCCAATGCCTGTACCAAGTTTCATTGATCTAGCTCTACAAGAAAGCAATTTCTGTAGGGGGGGGGGGGAGTGGAAAACACTCTCCCCGGCTATGTTAGATAAAAAGAAAGCCCAGTAGGATTAGGGTTAAGAAAGAACTTTGACTTAAGTTAGCAAGGCTTCGCGTTTTTCATGTTTTTACCCTAAATTCGTGAACGTTTATACTCGGAAAGCTCCTTTCTATTTAGGTGGAGCAGCCCAGTTTCATGGCTAGTACCGATGTGTTTTTAAGTGCTTTTTGTTAGAAGATACTGGCTAATGAGGACAAAGCGACCTCGGTAACATTGTCGGGAGAACAACGTTCAAACGCGAGCCTTGGTTTAAGCTTCTTTAGATGAGAAACCAAACAGACTTGATTTCCTCGATTTTCTTTTACCTCTAATTCATTTGTCTCGTTTTCAGCATCACTTTCAGAATGTAACACGGTATGTCAAACTGACTACAAACCAGTCTGTGGTACAGACGGAAAGACATACGCCAATGAATGTATTCTGAAATCCGAAGCATGTAATCAGAAAAAGACCATCACAGTTGCTAGCCAAGGAGCATGCGCAGGTACTGACATAACTGCCTAATTGATTACCGTAAATCCTCTAATAAACGCCCCTCTTCTTTTTAGACGTCCCCTTATGAAATTTTTAAATAAACGCCCAACTCGAGATCGAAAAAATTAAGTAAACGCCCCGGGCGTTTATTAGAAGATTTACGGTATACTAACAGTAATGGCTCCTGTTGGCGGTCACTTTAGTCAACCTGTGCAATTCTTTTGTGAGGCTAACGAGTTCCCGAGGTTGCTTTACCGCTAACCTTGAGAATGGTCCGGCATGAAATTGGCCAATTTGGCGAAAGATTATACTGTAACGGGTGTTTTTTGAATCTCACCGTCAGTGGCCTGACGGAGTCTCTCGGGGCTCTGCGTTGTACAAGTTTTCATTTCTAACTGAAGTTTTTGCTTTTCGTTTTTGCAGCAACATGTGGCAAGGCGATCGATCTTGTTTTCGCCCTCGATGGTTCTGGCAGCTTGAAGCAGGCAGGATTTCAGAAGATCAAGGATTTCACAAACGAACTCGTCGATGATTTTGAGATCGGCGTTCAAAAGACCCACGTCGGCGTAGCTGTTTTCAGTCACGTTGCAAAAGTTGCCATCCGCCTTGATGAGACATTCGATAAAGACGTCCTGAAGAACAAAGTACAGAACATATCGTATTTTGGTTACACAACAGCGACTGACGATGCTCTACGTGTGAGTAATGATATGTTCTCGCTAGCCGGCGGAGTCCGTCAGAATGTTCCGTTAGTCCTGATTGTTCTCACTGATGGTAAATGCACTGCTTGCAAAGAGAAGGTATCGGTTCCCGCTGCAAAACTCAAGGCAAAAGGCGTGAAAATATTTGCCATTGCAGTTGGAAATAAAGTCGATGTCCAAGAATTGCTGTCATTCGTCTCGGAACCTGAGACTGATCATTTGCTGCAAGTTGATTCCCTTGACAAATTGAAGACGCTCATCAAGAAACTTTCAACGGAAGGATGCGCAGGTGGGTTTATTTTAAGAGCGTATTGCGGGTTATTGCATTACTCAGTTGTCTTAATGATGCTTGACTGGCAGATTCTCCGTTCTAGAGAAGAAAGTAGCTACTTCATGTTTGTAATGCCCCCTGCAAATTCGTGTAGAGCAACGCAGAGTAACGCAATAAACGGTTTGGGCGTCCAGGAGATCTTTTAAATATCGATAGCTACAGCTGAGGGGATGTCTATGGCCTTGAGACACAAAATTTTGGCGCGTTTCCAGGAAATGGCGTAACGGAGACGAACGGGGCCCGAAGGAATTAAGTAAGATTCCTCCTTATGCAGGCACGGCGATGGCTCTACGGGCTGGAATAGGGAAAAGTCTTGTCGCTGGTTAGTGATTTTTCGTGGGATGGCCTTATAGAAAGACTTTAAGCATAGTATGGCCAAAAAACACAATACAACAATTTGCCAGCTCTTTAGAACTGTATTTTTTGTATGTGTATGATTAACGATCCTGTCTTTTGCTCTTAGCCAAAAAAGGAAAGTGCCCTGCACCACCCGCCGATGTCACATGTCCAGAGGGTGTTGAGAACAGTTGTTATGGTGATGCAATGTGTGATGGGCCACAGAAATGTTGCTTTGATGGATGTTCGAGTCACTGTGTCTATCCACTTCTTAGTAAGTGCCTTTTTAAGAGCTATATTTATTTAAATTTGAAATAATTCCTTATGCTTTAGACGATTCGGAAAATGTTCTATCGCTTAAGTATCGTAGAGACTTTATTCTTGTCCCTAAAATATAGATACTACGAGCGTGTCTCGAGTATCAACTGTCCTGTTCCTCGTATTTTGTTTCAAATCAATCAGTAGCCTCTCAATTGTATATTAGTTTATTTTCTTATTCTTAATTCTGAGGCCCTGGCCAAACGATCAAACATTGTTGGTCAAACATTTGAAATTTGGTTGTCAAGCGAAATGTTTGACCGTTTGGCCACGTCCAAAAACATTGCTCGTCCTACATTTTCTGCATTCTCGTCCCGAATTTAAAAATGTAGAAATTGTATTTGCAAAATTTCTGTTCTTGTATTTGCAAATTGTATTTGCAAAATCTCTGTTCCCTTACAATATTACCACTAATATTTCATTTCATTTCTTTCTGATCGATTGTGATGATTATCCCTTTCAGATTGTTTGACGCCAGTTGAAATCGCCTTCGCTTTGGATTCCTCAAGCAGCATCCGCGATGCGTCGTACCGCCGCATGAAAGATGTCACAAAACGTGTCGTCGACTCATTCGCCGTATCTCAAAACAACACTAGATTCTCCGTCCTGCTTTACAGCACCGACGCGGAACTACAGTTCAACTTGGTTCGCTACGACAGCGCTGCTGGCGTGAAAACGGCAATTGATAATCTGCCTCATATGAAAGCCGGAACCCGCATTGACAAAGCATTGCGTTTGGCTAAAGAAAAGGTATTCAGTCTTGATGGTTATGTCAGGCAACGTAGGCCTATGGTACTTGTTGTTGTGACCGACGGCAGCACTAATCGTGGCTCTGAGGATCTTGCTAACGCCTCTCAGCCTTTGAAGGATTATGGCGTCACTGTTATCGCCGTTGGCGTCGGTCCCGAAGTTAATCGTTACGAGCTGATTAAGTTTGCTTCAAAGCCGACAGAACAAAATATCTTCACATCAAAGAACTTCAATGACCTTCTACCAAGCATATTTTCTTTGACAAAGGCGATGTGTAGAGGTAAGATGGTGTTGAGTTTTTTTTCTCGAATTTCTTTAGGAGGGTTACCAAACAATGTTATGGCCTAGTGTTAGAATGCCAACATAAGAGTCCAGAGGACTTGCTATGCTTTATAGCCAAGGAGGAGTCATACCAACGACATGCTACTTACCGCCTCTCTGCTTAGCATTCAACACGGAAGGGTAGGAATGACTGAGGTTAAGTGGTCTTCAGGTCAGGGATAGGAGAGGCAACTACCCCTGCTTCCATGGGTGGCTGCTGTCGAAAGAGGAGCATTCGGGTCGCCTCCGATTGAAGTAGACCGACTACGAACAAATATACAGGGCTTGTGAGGCAATAGATCTTTTCTTTTCATTAAGATTTGCTTATCAAACAACGTCTTTCTCTGTTTGGCCACGTCGCAAAACATTGCTCGTCCAACATTTTTTTGCTTGCTCCAAGCAATTGACATATGTAAAATATTACAAAAAAAGTCCGAAACAGCTTTTATTTGTTTTGCTTTTCAAGCAATGTTTGGGACGTGGCCAAACGCTCAAACAGTGCTTGATAAGCATATCTCGAATGTTTTTTCTTGTGAAAAGAAAGATTTGTTTTCAATTTTTCTTAAACATTTCCAATCAAATTCTGCTTGTAGAGCAATGTCTTTTGATGTGGCGAAGCGTTTAAACATTGTTTGCAAAGTAAATCTCAAATGTTCGACCAGCTAGGTTTGATTGTTTAGCGAGGGACCAAATGTCAAGTGTTTGACTTAGGGTATAAATGTTGACTTGCTGTTCATTGTGATTAGACTTACTACACGAGTCCCAGTTATCACAGCTACCATCTTCAGTTGTTGTTGTTGTCAGAAAGCTGCTCAAACTGGTAGCGAAGAAAAATTGCTTCCCAAGCCCCTAACTTTCGCTCACATTGAATTGAATTGATGTTGTTGTTTTTCGCTTCAGTTATTTTGAGCGTCAAGCAATTCAATTTGGCTAAAGAAAAGGTATTCAGTCTTGATGGTTATGTCAGGCAACGTAGGCCTATGGTACTTGTTGTTGTGACCGACGGCAGCACTAATCGTGGCTCTGAGGATCTTGCTAACGCCTCTCAGCCTTTGAAGGATTATGGCGTCACTGTTATCGCCGTTGGCGTCGGTCCCGAAGTTAATCGTTACGAGCTGATTAAGTTTGCTTCGAAGCCGACAGAACAAAATATCTTCACATCAAAGAACTTCAATGACCTTCTACCAAGTATATTTTCTTTGACAAAGGCGATGTGTAGAGGTAAGATGATGTTGAGCTTTTTTTCTCGAATTTCTTTAGGAGGGTTACCAAACAATGTTATGGTCTAGTGTTAGAATGCTAACATGAGACTTGCTATGCTTTATAGAGTCATACGAAGGACATGTTACTAACTACCTCTCTACTTAGCATTCAGCGCGAAAGGGTAGGGATGACTGAGGTTAAGTGGTCTTCGGGTCTGGGATAGGAGAGGCAACTACCCCTGCCTTCACGGATGGCTGCTGTCAAAAGAGGAGCATTCGGATCGCCTCCGATTGAAGTAGACCGACTACGAACAAATATACAGGGCTTGTGAGGCAATAGATCTTTTCTTTTCATTAAGATTTGCTTATCAAACAACGTCTTTCTCTGTTTGGCCACGTCGCAAAACATTGCTCGTCCAACATTTTTTTGCTTGCTCCAAGCAATTGACATATGTAAAATATTACAAAAAAAGTCCGAAACAGCTTTTATTTGTTTTGCTTTTCAAGCAATGTTTGGGACGTGGCCAAACGCTCAAACAGTGCTTGATAAGCATATCTCGAATGTTTTTCTTGTGAAAAGAAAGATTTATTTTCAAGTTTTCTTAAACATTTCCAATCAACTTCTGCTTGTAGAGCAATGTCTTTTGATGTGGCGAAATGTTTAAACATTGTTTGTAAAGCAAATCTCAAATGTTCGACAAACAAGGTTTGATCGTTTAGCGAGGGACCCCTCGTTTTCAAAATTTACGAAAATTTGTTCGTACAAAATTTTGACCCCAGATTCAGATTCAGCACCTTCATTTTAGTGTTGATGCAGATTTGTGCGCTTCTAGTCCTTACGATTTTCAATTTATAGCGATTAAAAGTTTGAAAAGTTATAAAGTTTGACCGCGAAAAATGACTGCGGGTGTAAAATTTCACCCCGAGCAGTTTTTCACGGTCAAATCGCTTTATAGATTTTCAAACTTTTCGTCGCTATAAAATCAACATCGTAAGGACTAGAAGCGCACAAATCTGCATCAACACTAAAATGAAGGTGCTGAATCTGAATCTGGGGTCAAAATTTTCGTACGAACAAATTTTCGTAAATTTTGAAAACGAGGCTCTAGTTGAAAAGGTCTGAGCCTTTGGCTAAAGTGACATTACGTCAGATTGTTTTCACTTCGGATTGCTTTTATTTTGGATAGGGGGCTTTCAGCAAAAAGGCCTTGGCTTCAGTTGAGAGCAGGTGTGAATTCAATGCTGATAATCAACTTATTGCAACAAATGGGATCCCTATCTTCAATGATGTTATTGCTAATGTGATTGCCTTCACCAAAAACTGCATTCACGTGTAATTGTAGCATTGCGAGCATCGAATCTATCCTAAGGTTTTCTTCAATGTTTGAATGTTATTTTAATGTAACACTCATTATTACCACAGAATTCTAGTCCGACCGACTTGGATTAATGTGACCCAAGTCGAAATTAAGTCGAAAATCGAAATGAAAGTTACTCCGCCCTGGAGTTGAAGTGAAATCATTTAGAAGAACTCCATGAAGTGTAGCAAGTCAATCGCAAGTGATATTCTCTTTGAAATAATCAAGATAGAGGATACACTCTTGCCCCTGCGCTTTTATAAGAGAAAAGTGACCAGATGCACAAATTTACAATATGAATATGCCAGGGTTAGGTAGCGCTTTTACTTGTTTTGCTTGTCAAGCAATGTTTTGTAACGTAGCCAAAGGCTCAAACATTGCTTGATATGCAAATTTTAAATGTTTTTGCTTGTGAAAAGAAAGATTTATTTTGCAGTTTTCGTAAACATTTCCAATCAACTTCTGCTTGTAGAGCAATGTTTTTTGATGTGGCGAAATGTTTAAACATTGTTTGTAAAGCAAATCTCAAATGTTCGACAAACAAGGTTTGATCGTTTAGCGAGGGACCAAATATCAAGTGTTTTACTTAGGTTAATACTTTCTCAGGGTATAAATGTTGACTTGCTGTTCATTGTGATTAGACTTACTACACGAGTCCCAGTTATCACAGCTACCATCTTCAGTTGTTGTTGTTGTCAGAAAGCTGCTCAAACTGGTAGCGAAGAAAAATTGCTTCCCAAGCCCCTAACTTTCGCTCACATTGAATTGAATTGATGTTGTTGTTTTTCGCTTCAGTTATTTTGAGCGTCAAGCAATTCAATTCAATAGCGATAACTACGACACATGTAGTAAGTCTAGTAGCGAATATGCTCAGTGTAGAGAATTGATGTGGTTGTTGGTCTTGATTTTGAGTGGGATATGAGACTCATGTAATAAGTCTAGATTGTGATCTTAAAAGGCTGTAAGGCTAATATAATACCGTTTCTTTGCAGAAAAGCCTGGTACTTGCCCTGCAATGGACCCTTTAGAAAACTGCGTGACTAAGGTTGATGAATGCAAACACGACTTTGAATGTTATGGGAAAGCAAAATGCTGCTCTGATGGCTGTAGAAAAACATGCAGAGAACAACTAGATGGTACGTTTTGAGACAAAGTTGATATATCTTAATGTTTCTGTTTAAATTTGAATTTGAAGATGAGATAATACGAAAGCTGCAGAATATAGCCGAGTACTGAAGTCTGAGCCTTTGGCTAAAATGACATTACGTCAGATTGTTTTCACTTCGGATTGCTTTTATTTTGGATAGGGGGCTTTCAGCAAAAAGGCCTTGGCTTCAGATAAGAACAGGTTGTATAATGTTATTGTTAATGTGTTTGCCTTCACCAAATACTACATTCACGTGTAATTGTAGCATTGCGAGCATCGAACCTATCCGAAGGTTTTCTTCAATGTTTGAATGTTGCTTTAATGTAACACTCATTTATTACCACAGAATGCTAGTCTGACCGACTTGGATTAATGAGATTCAAGTCGAAATGAAGTCGAAATTCGAAATGAAAGTTACTCCCCCCTGGAGGTGAAGTGAAATCATTCAGAAGAACTCCATGAAGTGTAACAAGTCAATCCGAATTGATATTCTCTTTGAAAAAGACAGAGGATACAACCTCTCCTGTGCTTTTATAAGGACAACTTTGATAAGAAACATCAGTCGATATTGGGCCTAATTTTTCTTCTATCACAGAAACTACACGAGCCATACCGTTGAGCCAAAATCTAACAGCGTGATGTCCTTGCCCGGCAACAAACTTCAAGCATGTCTTAGCGAGAGCAAGGGTTAAAGATGTAAACATGGCACAAAACACAGCAAATGTAACGTTTTTATTTTTGCTACTCTTTCCTTTTAGTGTGCAGACGAAAAGTAGACCTGACGTTTGTTATTGACCAGTCAAACAGTGTTGGAGCCAAAAACTTTGAAACCGTAAAGCAGTTCGTGGCAAGAGTTCTCGATCATTTCAAAATTGGCCCACTTGATACCCATGTATCTGTTATCTCCTTTGGAACAACTGCTAACATTGAATGGACTTTCAGGGATTACCCCGGCCAAAACATCAGAGCAGCAAAGGATTCACTGAAAGCTCTCACATTTTCTGGGGGTGCGTCACGTCTGGATTTGTCAGTGGACTTGGCTAATAAGAATATTTATAATACTGCATATGGAATGCGAAGCAATGTTTTCAAGGTAAGTATTCAGTTCTAGAATTCGCCTATTTCATATGTTTCTTGATTATTTATATAATTTTATATATATTCCTATATTTATTTATTCATATATTAGGAGGGCCAATAAAAAGAAACCCCCAAAACTAAATGATTAATATAAAGTGTTTCCTGTGGCAGGAAAATACGAAACTTAAACAGCATGAACGACAACCTATTGAACTCAGAAATCTGACTTCACAAATGCAGGTGTAACGAAACAAGCAATCAAGCAAAAGAATGTTTTAAGCTTCTTAATGTCCTTCTTTCTCTTCTATGCATGTTTCAAGCCTTTAAGATTTCTAGATTTCTCTTTCCAATTTTTGCTTCGGCATTGACTCCACGCTCATTTGTGTTACCCGAAGACTGCACATATTGGATGTTGCTTTTAGACATTACCATAGTGAGTTGTCCAACATATTAAAATCAGGATATTCTTTCTAGCCACTGGTCTCTCGAAAAGATAACGAAGTTAGGATCAGTTTCTTTGAGGATTATTTTCCTTGAGTTGACCATGTAGTAGGATACTGCTGATGCAGTAGCATTTCTGGTTTTCTTACACCAGTAATTGTGACTATAAATTTTTGATTTTGGATTACACTGAGAAAAGAGCAGATAGGGTTTTGATTTTTCTACATGAAATTATTAGGTTGAAGTTTACTTGTGATAAAAGAGAGAAAAGATACAGTGGATAAGGGATATGTCAAAAGAAATTGTAAGGGATATAGGTTATTCTGATCCTCCCCCCTAATGGGGCCTCAATCATCGCCAAGCGGTTAAGGAGTCGTGGTCGCAGAATCAAAACTGACAGTAGGGAGACACTCAACTTCCATGGTTCCTGCAATTTTGCTGCTATTTATATAAATTTAAGATTACGCAGGGTCGAAGTTGATTAAATCAAAACAGGCATTTGTATTGCTAAACCATTCGATACAATTTTGTTTCATCAGCTAATGGTTATCATCACTGATGGTGGATTCGGTGCACTGAGTGCAATGAGAGACAGTGTCAAGTCATTGAAGAGTAAAGGAGTCAACTTTGTCGCCCTCGGCGTTGGTCCCATCTCAGAATTGCCCGCGTTGCAGACTATCACACAGTATTCTGGAGACAACAATAGAGTTCTTTTGGTGAAAAGATTCGAGTTCTTGAAGCAGTATGCACTGGATATAGCTGATGTGGCTTGTTTTGCACGTAAGAAAGATTTGCTACACGTTGATTAGTTGCTGCTTAGTGGTAAATGATTCGTGCACGAGTCCCGCCCTGGCTGAGTCCTAGCTACCAAGAATTAAAAATTAGTATTTAATGGCTCTCTGCTTAGCTCTCATATCGAAAGAGTAGGAACGGTGGTCCATGGTCTCCGGCTTATGGATAAGAATCGCGCCACTTCTTGCTTCGGGTAGCAGCTAATGAAAGAGGAGTATTCAGGTCGCCTCCAACTATGACCGACCAAAGAAATTACTCAATGTTGTGGGCCTAAGCGACCAACATGTTCAAAGTTTATTGAAACCTTCTGCAGGACATTTCTCGGGGCGTGCGCGAAATTTTCTAAATACCATCTCTGGATTGCCTTATGCTATGTGTTTTAATTGCAGTTGTCCAAAACTATTGTCCATCAATTTGCAAAGAGCTTGGAGAAGCTTGCAAAGCTAATTTTTGCTGTTTCTACAAAATATTGTTATTTAATAACGGTACAAAATGCAGAGGAGAGAATGGCAGTAGCAGAAATAGAACTGGACGTTTTCAGAAAATATCATATCCAATGGGAATTTCGACTATAGCCCCCTTAATTCTTAAAAGTAGTTAGAGAGCTGCAATCTTGGCCAAAATTATAGAGACACTTTGAAGCTTTTAAAGCAACTCCGCTTTGTTGAAGCCCCCTCTTCCCCCTTATCAATGTTGGAGAATAAATCTCATTCCTAAACGACAGGTATCACCATTGTCTTCAAACGGGGGCAACTTTGATACATGGGGGAGGGGTAGCCCCTCATATATCTAATGATTTGAAACAAGTTTTGTGTCGCATGGAAATTTTCTGCCAAAACCTCTATGAATTTTGGCCAGGATTGTGGGTCCGTGCCTCTATACCCAGACTTGAATGCCAGACTTGTGTGTTTTAGGTGCTTCCGCACCTGGCATGTTCTTGTTTTACAATGCCACGGAGAAAAAGACTTGAAAATGCTAAGTGATTTTTTCTACGTTGTAGCTGGAACCATTGTTACTCCTGGTGACTTGAAGGGAACCCCAGAACCAAAGGTAGGTGCTTGCTTCCCACTATTTACGCATCTGTTCAAATAGGCAAATACCACATAAGAATTATAGGTGATTTTTTTCAGAACTCTATTTCATGCTAATGTTGTTTTTCTTTCAGAAATGTGGCCCGCCTAAATGCCTCAAAGGACCAAAAGGATCAAGGGTAATGTATCAGTGATTATTCCCAATATTTTAAGGCGATTTATATCTTGTCTGGTCTAATTTATCCATGGTATTTGTAAAACCGACTTCAGTAGAAGACCGGTTCTATAAACAAGACCGTTGCTGTTGACCGTCTTAAAATAGGTCCGGGATAGTTTACCTAAGAAATCTTGACAGGGAGGCTTGGCGAGTGATAAGAATATCAGTTCTGGACACTTTTTGGAAAGCATTGAGTCATATACTTAACAAAGCTTTTCCCGCCAGATTTTTTCGCGCCAAATTTCAAGCCATTGAAAATATGTCTCTAAGATGGGATTTATTTTTTGATTACGATTTTGTCAAATAATTTTATAATTTTTAATATAATAATTTTAATTAAATAATAATAATTTTTGGGTGTCTGTGAAAACTTTTAGGCCGAGCCGCCGTATCATGCTCATAATAGAATAATCTTCCTGTGAGATAGGTTTCCGATGTAGATAGGCCTATTTTTATTTCAAAAGAAATTACCGTCAGGATGAAAATATTTGTCGAAATGCCCGAGTTGTCGATGAAAACTCAATCATCTTCACGTTTATGTTCCCGATTTCGATTGAAAAAGGCGAGAACTGTCGTCTGTCGAGAGGGTTTGTTTGAAAAACTCCCTCGACTAAAGTTGACCAGGCGCAGAAACAAGGAGATATGTTTTGTTTTTCTCAAAAGCATGGAAATCGCGTCCCTTGAGTTCCAAATTGTTGAGATCGTTTTTACACATGCATTTGGATGCAACATTTGTTGCCGCCCCGATGATGCGTCGTTTGGCCACCCATGTTGCAGTGTGCAAACATTTGTTCCACGATGTTGCATGAAGTTTAAAAGCGGTCAAAAATGTTGCACCGCGCAACATTACGTCACATCGTTTGGCCGGGTCTTGTAACATTGTTACATGCACGCATGCGTATAGCAAGTAACTATTGCGCCAAAAGCATGGTTACCATAGAAATAACATCATTAGTTTGTTTCCAGATCTTTTTGATAACGCAGACAATTGTTGCATTTGAAATGTTACAGCGTTTGGCCATCCGGGTAAATTTGCCTTGCGGATTTACGAAAGAAATGTTGCACAAAATGTTGCGTCGTTTGGCCGGAGCTCTAAGCTCAACTTCTCTCGACATAGATCGACCAAATTCGAGCATTGACGAATGAAAATTTGAAGTGCTATGTCAACTGTGGAGTGATACCCTCAACTGTGGAGTGCTATGTCCATTGAAGTTCTTTCTTTATTCGCACTTTTCAAAAGCTATTAAAACTTATGCCTGGCTGGATTGGTTTCTTAAAGCCCTGTCACATTGCAAGATATTCCATTAGATATTCCATAAAGAGCATTTAAAACGGGTAGTAATATCTGGTAATATCTAATCCCGGGGGGGGGGGGTAACTCCCATATGTATGGGTACGGATGTGCCATTTTTTGAGGTACCTTTTTAGAGGTGGAAAGTAAATTTTGGGGTATCAAATTTGCTAAAGTTACAAACTTGGGGTATCATTTTTGCTAAGATGATCAATTTTGACAACAACTGCCAAATAAATTTCAGCTATATAACTCTAAAAACAGACTTTTGAGTATTTCTATGTACTACATTTATTTTTTCTTTGTGAACTTTAGGGTATACTTTTTAGAATTTTCATAAATTTTGGGGTCAACTTTTTATTACGAAAATAGCACACCCCCGTCTCTGATCTATTGAAGTTACCCGCCGGGTATCTAATTAACAAAATTAAACATTTGATTTCTTTTTAGGGACGCCAAGGGCGACCAGGACCTCAAGGAGAATCTGGAGTAGAGGTATGTAGACTTTTAGCCTTCAAAATGAATTTCATACAGTTGACATCCGCTATCTCGAACTCTTAAGGGAAACTGGAATTTGTTAAAAATAGCGAATGTTCGAAATAACGGATGCCCCATATAAATATAAAAAATTATAGTTTTTAAGTAAGAAAAGGAACCCCGATTAACATGCAGGGTTACTGATCCCAAATTTCATCAAACAAGTCTGGTATTTTTACATAGGAATCAAAGCTCATCTGCTTTCATCCCTACTATTGGTGAAATTGAGATAATGGCGATGCAGCACATATCGAAAGAGAACAGCTTCATCTATTGTATTCATGGGCAGCATATCACTTAGCTGCTGCCATTCCTGCTCCAGTAGGCGAACTTACACATATTTCAGCCTGTCTCTTTACAGTAGCGTAGCCAAGGGGGGCAAGGGGGCAGTCGCCCCCCCAATAGTTGAAAAGTTGGTGTTTTAGAAAAGTCTATTTCTGCAATAAAATCAGTGGGGGGAGGTAAGAGAAATTCTAACAACCGTTGCACAATAAATATTTTTCAATGTCGCGGAGTAGAGATATCATCCAACCCGATCAACCTGCTCGGTTCCTGGAAAGTGTTCTACTACTATTTTTCATGCGGCAATTAATGCCACGTGTTTACTATTGTTCAACCCACACGCCCATTCTGTTGCAATAGGTCTCGATGTGTGAATGGTTCTGAAGGTGCGGACCTTTCTTGTGTTTTTACGGTCCCGTCGGGCAGATTTAAAGTTTATTCAAAAGACCTCTCTCTCTTCCATATTGTTTCTGTGGTGAAAAGTAAAAACGTAAAATCTCCTTTCTCTCGTTGTCGAAATAAAACGAAATAGAACGAAAAGGCAAAAACACGAGAAAACTAGTAGAGTAAACGAAAGATCAGACAACACTGTGCATGTTTCTAGTAGATAAACATAGAATGAAAATTTTCACAGCTTCGTATAATCAGTATTCTTGGCTGGAATTTTCTACATCAACAAGAAAGCAAGTGTGTCCAACAAACAAGTGAGGTGAGATGTCTTCGGATATCCAGTAGGAACACACTCGGCAAGCAAAAATTATGCACTCGATGATGCCATTCTACAGGTAAAAAATGAAAATTTTTCCGGGGGAGCATACCCCCGGACCCCTCTAGTTTTGTGTCTCTCCCATTAATTAATTTGAAACTTTCATTTCCATGTTTTCATACTTAAAAACGCTTTGTAACAAATTTTGTGTTTACAACAAGATTTGTTAGCTTTCATGAATTTCAGTGGTCTAATAACAATTTTCCCCTGGCATAACAATAGGCGCTGCACGAAGATTGTAGTTCTGTTGTCATTATAGTGAAAAGCAAGAATTATCCAGCATATTTTCTCCGTTTGAAAGCTCGTCAAATCTTTTTTCTAATGGGCCGTTTTACGACTTGTAGGAGGGCATGGTCTCAAAAATTTTTCCGGGGGCAAGCCCCCGGACCCCCATATTTTTTATTCGTATGCCCCTCCAATGTTGAGACCCTGGCTACGCCACTGTCTCTTTATCAAGTTCAGCAGAAAATTTGGCACAGTTCGAGATAAAGAGCAGGTTTTCCTCCATGGGAAATCGAAAATGGTTCGAGACAGCGAATGTTCGAGATAACGGGGTTCGAGATAGCGGATGGTTTTTCTATACAAACCCTTATACCAAAATGAGGGGAAATGGAAAGTCGTTCGAGATAGCGAATGTTCGAGATAGCGGGCATTCGAGATAGCGGATGTCAACTGTACTTCATATGTAAACTTAATCAATCTCTTGTGGCATCTTAATTCACGATAATTGATTGTTGTGCTTTTCTATCTTTCTAGGGCACTCCTGGTTTCACTGGACCTCAAGGACCCAAAGGTTCAAGGGGTGATCCAGGTCTTCAGGGAACCCGTGGAGGAAGAGGCGACAAGGTACGTAGGGAAAAGTTCCCTTTTATCCCGCTTTAGCGGCATTGTGCCGTTATAGCGGACGTTAACTTGTTCTAGCAAAAGGACGCGAATGTCTTCGTCGATTAATGTGCCGTTATGTTTTCATCAGAATTTTTAATTTAGCGTTGAAAAGTGACGATGCAAGTTTGACCACGAAGCCGAAAAATCGGAGATCAGGGACTTGCATTATGTCAGGAAGAATTGAACACATTTTTATGTCTTTTAAAACCAAAGAATTTTTAAATTAATAAACCATGTGGATGGCGGGAAAATAAAGACATGATGGACTTGAAGTGACTGAATTTTCGTTAGCGATAAGGGCAGCTATGCCCTAAAACTTGAGGTGTAGGCGGGGAAAGGGGTATATATCTATAAAATGTAGTTCTTTGGTGTTAGCGTAGAAGATTTGTCACGGCCGCGGCCCTTGAGAAACATTAGTCTGGACTGACGGGTTACCATGGATAAATATGTCTGTATAGAAATAGAATAGAACATTATCGTTATACCATAATGCTTGCTGTCAGTAACATGCTTTGATTTTAGTTTTTGTAAGATTTTAGTTTTGCATAGGATCTGCATTAAGATAGGGTTAGTTTAAAGTTCAAGATATGAAATTGCCCTTTAATTAAGGTCGAGGTATTAGACTTAAATTTAAGGCATTGCCTGCGGAGCATTTTACAGATTTCAGGTACAGGTATATGTTCCGCGGAAAAGGGTATTGTTTCAGCAATTTTGCCCCTCGGCAGGGTATAAGGATATATATATGGGTATATGCGTATATGGAACTCTCTCTCAGCAGAGTGTAAAACGGCATCCTCTCTTAAAGCATTTAAAAAATTAGTCGCCTAAATTATTGATGAAAATGTTGAAATAAAAAATTGAAGGATATATTTTACCATTTTAATCAATTTTAGTTTGAAGGGCCCCTTGAAAATCAGCCTGCGGGTTGAAGGACTACCTTCCTCTTGTATCTCTTTATATGCTTAGATATTATTTATCATCAGTAATTTTAGCTCTGTATTAGTAAACCTTTTTTTTTGAAATGAAAATGAAAATAAATGAAAAATGGATCATTCCAAATGCTCTGGTAAGACTATGACCAAATGCTCTATTTGATCTAGTATTTTTGCCATTTGCTCCTCGGTAGGGTTTAATATCCGGGAAAAATGCTTTGATGTAACTGTGGCCCAATGTTGTCGTCGAGTTAAACTGGGCTAAATGTTGTTGGTATTTATTTTTCAGGGTATGCAAGGCTTGCCCGGACATCCAGGAATTAACGGAATACCGGTACGTATCTGTTACAATTTTCTATTTTAATTTGATAACCATTAAAGATGATGTGAATGTTTCGGATGGAAACATGGTTGTGAGTCGGGCACAGATATCTGGTTAAAATCACCCTTAAAGTTAAACTGAAGTGATGCACGCGCGATGGAGATATCTTTTTCACACTGTTAATCCCAAAACGCTGATTTCATAGTAGCAGAAAGTAGCAGAAACGAAAGTTTCCCTCTAGAATGTTGTTTGAAGTTGAATAAAGTAATATTATTGTATGGATGTATTTTGTGACGAAGTGGTATCGTAGCTATTTTTGCATTTTATTTACATTTCTGCTGAGTTTAGGGGAGGTCCGTGAGTAAGCTGCAATTCGCAGAGATGTCCCATCATATTTTTGTGCATCTTTATGCTAACGCTTTTATTCTTTAAAGCTATCTTTGTTTGTCCATAAAGAATCATGAGAATTTTCCCAGGAAAGTTCATTTTAATTCAAGTTTGATTTGTTTTTCTAGGGGCTGCCTGGAGTTGAAGGGAGACCTGGAAGGCCGGGACAATGTGGGCTGAAAGGCAGCAGCGTGAGTTGTGACAGCCAATGCACTCTATTTTGTCATATTTTCTTATGCCATTTTGCATTTATCGTTATTACAGCCATCTTTAACCATTTTTATTACTTAAGAGCTTTTGCGGCTATTCAGTGGACCTGCGGTTTGTGCCCCCAGTCTTATATTCGGCTGTTTTAGCAACAAGACGCCACAATTGAAGAGGATGTCGCAAGCAGAATCTGGGCAATATTTATCTTCCCGCGTCTTGATATTCCGCGTTCTGGCGACAACGTCATCTTAGGTGTTTTTACGTTCTCACGAAAACTTAAAAATGTTGCGTTGTTCTGGAAGCTGCAACAGTTTCTCCAGCAACCAAACCAGTTAATTATCTGGATAATTTGCATTTGTAATGAGTAAATATGGTAAAGACAGCGAAATAAGCCAATTCAGAATAAAGTGGTGGGCTAAAAGACTTTTCTTTAGGTAGCCTTACACTTAGGCCCAAGTAAGCCGGTATGTAGGCATCGCAAGCCTTCCACGCTAAGTTAAAAATTGAAAATCGAAACGGTGGAGAATCTGTTTGGCAAAGATGGCGTTCTTATTGGCGGTCGCGTCCTGTTGGTAAAACAGTTTATTCTAGAACAATTACTCGGGGTTCTTATTTCCGTAGTTTTGTGCGTTATTTGCTAAAATATTATTAATGTTAATACGTAAACGACTCTTTTTCATCAGGGAGACCAAGGTGCTAGAGGAATCGACGGACTTCCAGGATCAGCAGGCATCCCTGGTGAAGCCGGACAGAGGGGTCCAAAGGTACGTGACACGACATTGTCGTATCGCACGTTTATTATTTAGGGATGTTTTGAGCAGATTATTGGTGCGTTCTTTTTGAGCAAAGCAAAAGTTTGATTCGACATTGTACCGTTCTTTTCATTGCAGTAGCGAAGCTACTTCGCTTTTTCTGACCGAATCAAACGAATTCCTTTCGTAGCAATTCGATTTTTGTGCTTAGCGAAGCAACGTGATAATTTAGGACTTGGTCGAGTCTGCTTTTCGCGCCAAAATGGCGGGGGGGGGGAGGCGAGGGTAACTTTTTAAGATTTGTGTCAAGATTTGTCAGCTGTTGGATTAAAATTTGATTTATGACATGGTTTTAAACGCATGGCTACTTGAAAAAGGCTAGATACTTCTTGGAAAGTTGAAATTTGCTTGAAAGGCCGAATCAATGAGTTCTATTTGCTTCGCTTCGGTTCCAAGTCTTCATAGAATCAGAAAAGGGGAGCAAATCTCAGATTCGCTTAAAAGCAACGGATCCTGTGATACAAAAGTTAAATGTGGGTGAAATTCATCTCAGCTCTTAGAGGTGGAAGGGTTATATCTCATTTGTTGGGTGACGGGATGTATAATGTTTGTCATTCTCATAAATTTTGGGTGTATGGCTTTTACAAATTTGATTGGAACACGAATTAGGCCACAGAGTCTCTTTTGGCTTAAATTCCAACCGCCCGCTTATCCCATCTCTCTGCCAATGAGCTCTTCCTTGAACTACCAATCCCTGCTTATTTTACCCCTCCCTCCTAAGCAATGCGGCACCTGGAGAGCCAATTCTAGGAACTAGGAGTAGCTTAATTTGACCGCAGCTAATGAACATTTTTCGCTTTTTTAGGGAGAGCCAGCAGCAGATATTTTGAATTCGATTCCTTTGATCAAAGGAATAAAGGTAAGCACATTGCGTTATTTTAAGACTTCTTAGCTTTCTCTCTCTTCCACCGAGTTTCAGCTTATGAAAAAGCAGTGTAATCTATGGTACACATATTGTACTCTAACTCGAAGGCCATTTAACCATCTTGGGTGTTTTAGGGCCTGGTTATATGGAAGAAAATGTCCCGCTTTGCCGAGACGGGAAATTTTGCTGAGATCTCGCCTCTACTGTTATTTCTTTGTGTTTTTCACGTTTGGTTTACATAATGAAATTTCTTCCCAGCAAAGCGAGATCCCGTTTGCGTGTAAACGGGATCTCGGCTATGCGGGATGATTTCTCTCCATTTTGACACATTCATCCCGCCTAGCCGGGAGAGTTTTCACCCTTAGGGTTGTACACATGCGTAATAAAAGCATTTTGGAAGCCAAGTTTTTATTATGGCGGATGAGACAGGGGCTACGGGTGAAAGTGCAAAAAAAATCAGTTTAGATGGTCTTCGGCTATGGTAGAAGATCTTTTAAATGAGAAATAAAACTTTAATATTCTCGCGTAAAGACAAAAAACGTCCCGTTCCACTATGCCGGGATGATTTTTTCTTCATATGACGCCAGGACAAAAAATGCCCTTATAATTTTTCATCTCGTCTAGAGGGGAGAATTTCTTCCATATAACCAGCCCCTTCATCATAAAAAGCCAAAGCTAGAGAGTTAACGAATCAATTGTTGAAACTATCGAATCTATTGAAACCTATTCAGCATGTTTCATCGACTCGAACTGTGCTGGCTGTTACAAGGGGAAGCATTTTTCAAGTTTCTTTCTGTATGATAAAAGGCTTCATTTTCCCCGCAAGAAAGATGTAAAAGTAGAAGTTTCTTAATATATCTTAGCCTGTACTGGGACTTTCTTAACTGCTTATCAATCCTAGTAAAGAGTTGCTTATAAACTATTTGCTAGTAAAAATGTTCGTTTTAAATAATAATACTGTAAATAATACTGTAAAAAAATCCCGTTGTTGAACTTGCCTGATAACATAAATTTTTGCAATTTGTTAACGGTTGACCCGTTGTAACAGCTCACCTTTTTCTATTATTGCAGGGAAGTGTTGGAGACCCTGGCTTTGAAGGATCACAGGTAAGTGGTTGTCCTGTTTATGATGAAAAGGCCGCCATCAATTCATGATTTATGCTCCCGTAGAAAAGCGTGTGCACATACGGAACAGTTATGAAAAAGTAACAACGTTTCAAAATTTGGAATGGATAAAGTCGGTCCACGAGTACCACTTTGGCACATCAACTATGAACTATTTTCTGAACTATGATGGTAAAGAAAGCATAATTATGAAAAAGGAATCATTTAATCTTGAGTGTTGTGGTATTTACAGGGCTGTCCAAAAAGGGACCCCCTTATGTTAATAATGGACCCCCTTATGTAAATAATTTCTGAATAATTTTTCTCAAGAAGAATTCTATAAAATTTACACCAGGAAATATTCAACTCAAGTACGATATCGTGTAGAAATATTTTGATAATAAGAGCTTCCATCTTGGCGCAATTAGACATTAAATTTCTGATGTCCAAACCAGCTGTTTATATTCCTCCATTGCGTACTGCGATCGTACGTGAAGAGGAATCATTATCCCAATGCAAAATTGTCATAGCCATTAATGCATGGTCAGTCATATTAGAGAAGTGTATTGAGCAGGATTGAGGACATTTGGAACATATCATTTGACTGAAAGAATGAGTTATTGATTTTTCCGTTTTGTTGCCTAAGGATATAAAGTTGCACATTTTGTTACAGTGTGTATTTGGATGGTATAGTTTTGAATTCAATTTATTCAGAGATGCTAACCCATATAATAACGATATTTACAAGAAATATCCCTCTTAAATTGAATATCATATAGTTTTAATTTCATGAAATTCCAACTTGAAATCCGAATTAATTAATAATAAATTATTTAACTAGGGGGTACCTTTTTTGGGCCACCCTCTATTTTTTATCTTTGTATTCTTTATAACCATGGATACTTTCGTTTCTAGGGACCACCAGGACCAGATGGATCTGCTGGACGAAAGGTTAGTATTTTTTCCAACGAATCTAAAGGCCTTGCTAAACTAGGAGAAATGTCGCGCGCGACATTGATGTCCCCTGGGTGTCTCCAAGTTTAGCAACCTCGGAAACTTTGTGGCGCGCGACAAAATTTGTAGCAAGAGACACGCAAATGTTTCTGGGGGACATGTTGCTCGCTTGTCACTCGCATGTTTAGCCACCCTGGGAGAGTCGCCGAATACACTGTGTTACGCGCGACAAGTTTCCTAGTTTATCCATAGCTTAATGGTCAGTTCCCATTGTTTGTTACATGACCGTCCTTCTTTTTATTTAATGAAGTAGCGTCGGGGTGCATTATCTGAAATCTCCCTCATTTCAAGTCCTGATTTTCTGCAAAAATGTAAATCAGACAGTTGCATTGAAACCGTATCATAGCAACAGCTTTTCAGCAACAACAAAAAAAGCAACAACAACGTGTGTGCTCAATATCAATTATAGTCAGTCCATTCATAGTCAGTTGGACCAAATCAATAGTGTTGCTTATGACTGGTGTAGTAATATGTCTTATCAGATCCAGCCCGTTTGTGTAAATGCCTGGCTAAACTAGGAGACATGTCACGCGCGACATTGATGTCTCCTCGGTGTCTCCCAGTTTAGCCATGTCTGGGAGACAACAAAAAGATTTCTTGTCTCCACGACGTGCAAATGACTCGGGGACACCCTGGGAGATACGCCAACTACAGTGTCGTGCGTGACATGTCTCTTAGTTTAGCAAAAGCCCGGTCAATCTGAATCTTTACTCGTTCTGATCAGCAGCAGAGCGATTTTGAAAGCCAGATGATTCATCAGGATGCGTGTGAACGATAAAAGAAAGCTCTACCCGAACTAAAACGGATCTGTTTGGATCCTCTCCCCTATGCAAGTCAAACAAAATCCACGGTTCGACTTAACTTGAAACAACAATTCTTAATTGATGAAAACAAATACTTCCCTGTTGCCCATAGCATAACAAAGAATGCCCCTTCACTAGTGTCAAACCGTAGGTTTCAATGAGATCAATGAAACCGCAATCGGCTTTTCGTGATGGTAGCCACTCGCATTTAGGTCATCCTGAGTCAAAATGGGTTTTTCTCGAATCAGCTAACATTGAAAGATTCTTTTATTTTGGTTGCAGGGAGAAGTTGGTGATGAAGGAGACGTGGTACGTATTGATTTACATATACCCAACATGTTCAATATATCGTGGGAACGCACGCAATGATTTGGTTATGACAAGGGTAGGCGATCGAAGCCCGGTTTCCTGCGATGAATGCTGGCCAATGTTCCCATCATAATCATCATCATCATCATCACTATCATTAATTTATTTTACGTTGGCAATTTACAAATAAATAGCAAAACTACTGCTAATAAAGGCCTACAATTTGTTAAAAATCTAAAAAGGAATATATTTACAATTATACTCCAGGATAAAAACAAAAACAAGACAATCGGACCTTCCCAGTGAGGTCGGAAGCGACGCACACCACACAGAATGGGATGACCCCAGACGCTATACCTAACTACGGGAAACGATCTCCGTAGTCCAGGGCCTGCATCATGAGGGGGACATCCCACGCAGCACACCCGCCACCCCAAACAGCAGCAGGGCGCCGCCCCATCCTCACAAGAAGGCCCACAAGAAATTCATCCTGTTAGAAACCCAACTTGCGGAATATATGTTTTGCAGAGCCTACAGTTGCATTTATCACCATTCCAAATACAGTTGACATCCGCTATCTCGAACTCTCAAGGGAAACTGGAATTTGTTCGAGATAGCGAATGTTCGAAATAACGGATGCCACATATAAATATAAAAATTTATAGTTGTTAAGTCAGAAAAGGAACCCCTATTAACATGCAGGGTTACTGATCCGAAATTTCATCAAACAAGTCTGGTATTTTTTACAAAAGAGTCAAAGCTCATCTGCTTTCATCCCTACTATTGGTGAAATTGAGATAATGGCGATGCAGCACATCTCGAAAGAGAACAGCTTCATCTATTGTATACATGGGCAGCATATCACTTAACTGCTGCCATTCCCGCTCCGCTACCGCTAGGCGAACTAATACATATTTTCAGCCTGTCTCTTTATCCAGTTAAGCAGAAAATTTGGCAAAGTTCGAGATAAAGAGCAGGTTTTCCTCCATGGGAAATCGAAAATGGTTCGAGACAGCGAATGTTCGAGATAACGGGGTTCGAGATAGCGGATGATTTTTCTATACAAACCCTTATACCAAAACGAGGGGAAATGGAAAATCGTTCGAGATAGCGAATGTTCGAGATAGCGGGCAGTCGAGATAGCGGATGTCAACTGTATGGCCGGGAAAATCCAGATTTTAGGGGCCCACTATACAATATTGTGAAGCTACACCATTTTAATGTTAAGAAGGATGCTAGAAAAAAAAACACGAATCTTTCAAAGCTATGAACATGAATAAATGTATGCATGAAATCTATGACAAATGTAGCCGTTTCATTAACTTTGATGTTGCTGCTACCTCGTCTATAATTTGATCAGACGTTATGAGGTGCATATAGCCGTGCTGTACACTCATCAGCATCGAGCTCTCAAGGTTTTCTTGCGTCATTCTTGCTCGCAATCTGGTCTTTATCAATTTCAACTTTGAAAAGACCCTCTCGCATTCCACTTGCGTTACTGCAAGAGTTAGCAAATAAAACAAACCAAGAAAACAACGAAGACCTGAACATTTATGAATCTTCTCAGAAATTATCTATAAAATCTGATGTTACAAATGATAAAAGCTTAAAAACAAAAACAAAAAATCTACATTTAGAGGGGCCCACCAAAAATATTTTTCGAGGCCTACCGGGAAATTTCCCGAGTCCCGGTGGGCCACCATGCCCCTGTTACTCGTGGCAAAATCCACCATATTGCACTGTACGAATACCTTTATTAAGGGTATGCTTATATACCTACATTAATATAGCACTTAATATTCATATCTATACGTATAATTTTAATTATCCAATTCATTTTTCAGGGTGAAGGTGGATTACCTGGTGAGAAAGGAGATCCCGTAAGTCTATCATTATTATGATTTTTGCTGCTTTTTTCTCTTTATAGCAAATGCAATCGTCATTCTTCCGCACAGGCCTCTGTTTTTCATGAAAGGGTGAAAAAAACATAGGGGCCCTATGGGCATGTTCGAAGAACGACTCTGGTTGAATATAGCTATTTCGGTCAAATGATGAAAGATGTTCATCGGTATGCACAACGATGATGATGATGTTGATGAACACGATGATCATGATGCTGGTTGGTAGGGGTGATTGTGGTTGTATGGTGGGTATGGTGGTGGTGATAGAGGTGGTTGTGGTGCTGAAGGGGTGGTTGTGGTGGTTGTGATAGGGGTGATCGTGGTGATGGTTGTAGGGGTAGTTGTGGTGGTGGTGATAAGGGTGGTCGAGGTGATGGTTGTAGGGGTGGTTCCGGTGGTGGTGATAGGGGTGGTCGAGGTGATGGTTGTAGGGCTGCAATCTTGGACAAAATATATTGAGACAACCAGAAGATTCTATCAATTCTATCAACTTTTGCTTCCCTAATCAATAATACTCTCCCCCTCCCCCCTTGGATCAATGTTAAGTGACACTGAAAACAATTCCACGCCATTTGATCAACATTGAGTGAGGGGGGAGGGCAGGGCATTTTTTAACAGTGTAACTACTGGGGAATGTTCCCCAGTAGGCCCAATGCCTTCCCCAGTAGTGAGCGCCAAAATCATACGATTTCCCCAGTATTCTGGGCCCTTGTTGATTCCCACTTACCCACTTGAATATCAACTGGTGGGTTTAAGTGAAAATGTCTGTCGTTAATTAGCTACAACATGCATTAGGCCTAACAGTATCCCAGAACCATCCACACTATCGTTACGAGCTTCTTAAGTATTTTTTTCCGGTTATCTTTTACGGATACCTCGGATACCTCGAGAGCCTTCGGAAAATTTGAATAACTGGTGCGAAAGAAAAGCTGCAATTTTAAGCAGTTTTCGAGACAGTATATTACGATTTCTTACAGGGCCCTCAGATGTGGCAACTTTCGGCCGATTGCAACCCAATCCCTTCTTGATAGTAGCATGTATTGGTAGTCAGTGCGACCGTCAGCAGTGGATTCCCCAAACTCTAAACCACAGAAAAGTGGAGTCAGTCGTTCTGTACTTATTTTTACGTTTTTGGACTATCACAGGCATCAGGCGATAACTTCAATTAAATTTCGGCACAACTTATCTTCCTGAAATGATCACGAGAGCGACTCTAGCTACCCAATTTTTCAAAATTTTCAGGGACAGCAAGCCCCCAGACCCCTCTGGTTGCTTAGACGTTCTACAGCCTTCTTTATTCAGTACCTCTTGACACCTCCTGAAAAATTCTGTTGAATTGCGCCCCTGGTCCTTTGTCATTTCTTATTTTGAGCAACTGTGAAATCTTTAAAATGATGTATTTTAGCTACTTTTGGTTATTACGCTTTTAGGCCCTTTTCCAAATTTTCCCCAGTAG
This sequence comes from Chrysaora quinquecirrha, assembly GCA_014526335.1. Taxonomy (NCBI): domain Eukaryota; kingdom Metazoa; phylum Cnidaria; class Scyphozoa; order Semaeostomeae; family Pelagiidae; genus Chrysaora; species Chrysaora quinquecirrha. The sequence continues at coordinate 3,090,649 of JACTAT010000031.1, forward strand.
TGAAAATTTCTTAAAAAATGCCCTGGGGGAGGGGTGAAATGCGAAGTTAAGACAACTATTAATGAAAATTTCTGTTTGTCTCATAATTTTGTCCAAGATTGTGGTTGTGGTGGTGGTAGCGTTCCTTTAGATGTTGCACACCGTCAATGGTGGTGATAGTAATCATGATGATGATGATGATGATGATTATCATTATTATTATTATTATGACGATTTTCATCGTGAGGATAATATTAATGATGATTTGTTTTGAAAACTGTTTTGAAATTGCCGCTCTTTGGCAAAACTCTTTGTTAAATGTTGAGAATGCCTGAAATGTCATTTACCAAAGCAAGGTGGCAATTTTCCAGTTCCATTTAGTAAACAAGGATGAGTCAGTTGTCACATGACCCCTGATTGACAAAAGTGCTTGCAGGCCGAATTGTGAACAACTAACCGCAAATTGCGCATAAATGGCCGAGACAATGGCCCTAATGGCATTCTTGACAATGGCCCTATTGTTACACGTTTTCCATTGTTCAAGCGTTGGTTAGTTAGTAAGTGAGTGAGTGAGTGAGTGAGTGACATCCACCCCACACCAATGTGTTCGAAGTTCTTCGAACACAAAAAGATCTACCACCGGAGCTAGAATTTACTGCCGGATTTTGTAACGTAAATTCTCGAATTGGCCCTGCCCCCTCGAATAAGCCCTCCCCTCGAATTAGCCCCCACCCTAGATCGAGAAATCGTTAATAAGCTCCCCCTCGAATAAGCCCCCACCCCTTACATGTTGGCGTTAGCCTTTTGAGTCCATATTGGTACTTTATCGAGTTATGACAGAAAAATGCTTTCTCTAGGTCGATGACAAATCATTATTTTGTGAATTATTTTATGAGTCCCCCTCCGTTTAAGCCCCCATCTCAAACACACCCCCTCTAATTTAATGAAAAATAATTAAGCCCCCAGGGGCTAATTTGGGGATTAACGGTATTCCTGAAATTTAGTAATTTACAATACATTCTCCTGACTATCTTGCTTTTTGTTGTACGAATTTATCTTCTCTAAGTTGTTTTGTTTTTTTAAACGCAGGGTAAAGTTTTGAAGAAAATCAAAGGAGAAAAAGGAGAACCGGTATTTCATTTACTTGTTTCATGATTATTTGCCTTTAGGCTATCCACTTTTAGTTATAGCTTCAACCTGATAGAACCCAATATTAAATTCAATATTTAAATAAATTTTAATAATAAATTAAATCGTTGTCTTTTTACCAACCCTTTATCGTTAATCAGACATTTTCCGTCATTTTCCTCAGGGTCCTTCTGGAACTCCTGGACCACAAGGTGTGCCGAAAGTTGCTGGTGGAAACTTTCCTTACGAGGTACTGGAACTGTTTGTTGAATATCTCAATTTGAAGCCTTTTTTGAGGGCTCTTTTTGTTCGATCTTTTTTTAAATCACATTTTGTCTATTAACTTGAAGCTTTTTTAATGGCAGGGCCCAGATGGCTTACAAGGACCTAAGGTATAAGAGCTTTATCTATGTACTTATATTTCTGATCTCCTCATTTATGGCTGACGCGCCAATACAAGTCTATACTGTCAATTTTATTTTTCTATTTTGTGCATCTGTTTTAGGGTGCTCTTGGTGACAAGGGAACTCCTGGTGAATCGATCAATGTACTTGGAGAGAAGGTAAGCTCACGTTTAACTGTTGTAACTTCAGTAGCGTAGCCAAGGGGGGACTTTAAGGGGGCGTTCGCTTCTAATGGCTGCCAAGACAGCTTTTCTGTATCACCTTAATCTGACGTGAAATGTCGAAGGATAGCTCTTACTTATTGTTTTGAAAAACAACACCTAATTTTGTTGACCACACCCTTTCCCCTCGAATCTGCGACCTCTGGCTATGCCTTTGGCTGGAAATTAAAAGTACCGTTGTTCCATGGATCCTGATAACCCCTTCCCCTATGTTATGTTATTTTGTAAAGTATAATTTCAGTAAAAAACGTCCCTGTCTTGCTTACGCCCCCGTTTATTTCAACTGAGTGAAATAGAAGTCCCCTCTATGTGAAGCCCCTTCTCTAGAAAGTAAGAATTTTATTGATGACCGGATGTTAGATAGAGAATTTATTGCATATTGTTACTTAAGTTATAAAACCAAGTTCCTTCCTTCAAGAAAGTTGACTTCATTTTCTTTAATAATCATGCTTTACTCTTATGCATTATTTTGCAGGGTCTTCCTGGGCCAAAGGGACCACCAGGGAGCAAAGGAGAACCGGGTGACAGAGGTGCAGAGGTAAGAGATGGGTCCATCCAATTGCTTGCTATGCGAACGATTCAAATTACAATGATCTAAACGATAAGAGTTAGCCACACTCGGATTTTAGATCGATCTATAAGAGGGAGCATAAAGAACAGCACCATCTAGATAACCATCACACACATGTGCCGCCACATCTATTATGCCAACACATGTGCGCCAACACCATCTGGATCATCATCAGACACATATGTATCACATCTAGTGTGCCAACTGTGGCAACCCTTCAAAATCACTATCAGACATGTGTACCAAATGTATATAATTTATATATAATAATAATAAATATAATTTACATCACAATCAGAAACATATGCCACATCTATTTTGCCAACACATGTGTGCCAACATAATCTAAATCACCATCAGACACGTGTGCTACCACATCTTTTGTGCCAACACATGTGTGCCACCACCATCTAGATCTCCATCAGACACATGTGTGCCACCACCATCTATATCACCATCAGATACGTATACCACGTCTGGTGGGCCAAACAGTGTGTGCCGACAACAACTAGATCACCATCAGACACACGTGTACCACATCTAGATCAGGCAGGTTCTTGTCTGTAACATTGTTTCCAATGCTCTTATTCTTTGCTTCATGTTATGTAAATATTTTTCCGTTGCAATTTCAGGGACGCAAAGGCTATCCTGGCTTTCCTGGATTCTTAGGAGATGTGGTACGTCATGAAAATTTCAGGCTTTCCTCGCTGATTATATTCCTTTCAAATCATTGATTCTTTGACAAATTTTGACGAACTGATGTATTGCAGAAAAGGGTCACTGTTTTTAGCCAAATCTTAACTGTTAAGTTTATATTTACAGGGAGAGACAGGTCCTCAAGGTCCTCAAGGAAGAGATGGACCATCAGGAAGCAGGGTAATTTCACAGTTTCATTTTACAGTTCAAAGCCAGCTCCTTCTTTAAGGGTCTGTCTAAAGGTGTCTGACAGTCCAATATAGCCATTTCAAATATTGGTGGGTTCGAATCACGTGCCCGTTCTGTGCCCGAGTTTTCAAAATATGGTTCATAACCTATTATACAGGCTGTCAAACAGATATCATCCTCATCATCATCATCATCATCACCCTCGTCGTCATCATCATCATCATCAACATTATCATCATCATCATCATCATCATTGCAAATATGCACAATTAAATGCAATTCGATTAAATGCAAACAAAACAAAAATACAAGCAAAAATTACAATAATAATGTAAGAAGAAGAATAAGATTTGCTCGAATCAATTTGTGATGTTTGGAGCATACAGTAGGCTAACTGGCGCTCAACTGTAGTTTTTTCAGCGTCATAGAATCGGCAATGAACTTAGCTAAAGGGCGGGGGGTAGCCTCACTGTTTCCTCCTATTTTATCCTCTATCCTCAGCTTATTCCTGTTTGATATTTAATTCACAGGGAGTAGATGGGAGCAAAGGTGCTGTGGGTCTACCTGGAGATGCCGGTGAACCAGCATTGGTAAGCTTTCCTGTATTAGTAATTCCCAATTCTATACTACTTACGAAAGAGCATGGTGACGTATATCGTGAATACATGCACTGTACTCTCCACAATTTGAACTTGAGTATGAAAGGGTAGTCTTCAATTTACAGCTTCGTGCCAACATCTATGTGGTGTACGGGCTATTTGAGTCGTGAAATGACCACTAGAGCTACTCCAGAACATGGATGAGTGTGCCTTCAGTATATGTGCGTCTCGTATCATACTTACACCATTGGTTGGTGATCTATCTTTTTGCACCCTTATGGGCAAGTCTTTGGTTACGATACTGCTTGTATGACCTATAAGTATAAGAAACAGCAGTTTTCGGCTGCAAAACGCGAAGTAACGTGGCTGTTTGTGATAATGCGATCTGTTTCTTTCTCAGGAGGCACGCAAAGGACAGAGAGGTGCCAAGGGAGAAATCGGATTGAAAGGACCTGAGGGTTCTCAAGGACCCGCTGGAGACAAAGGAATCCGTGGTCCAAAAGGAAAAATGGGTATGATTATTCCAGGAAATGTTGGTGATATTGGAGATCGTGGACAACCTGGACCAAGAGGAGATCCTGGACTTCCAGGTTTGTTTGTTTGTTTGTTTGTTTGTTTGTTTTTTGTTTGTTTGTTTGTCTGTTTGCTTTTTGTTTGTTTCTTAATTTTTTCTATTTTTTTGTTTATTTATTTAGTGTTCTGTTTGGTTGCTTTCCTTTCTTGGCTGCTTCATCTGTTCGATTTTGTTTGATAAGGCTTGTCATGATAAGCGCTACCTAGTTGAAAACAACATTGATTAATTCCAATATAATTACTCTTTTTAATAAGATAGTTTTTGCTATCTTCATTTCGCTTTTTTGCGTGTTCAATTATGATATTGAAGAAAACCACCCTCAAATAAGCCCTCCCCTCGAATAAGCCCCCACCTAAGAATCCATTTTTGCAAATAAGCCCTCCCCTCGAATAAGCCCCCACCTAAGAATCCATTTTTGCAAATAAGCCCTCCCCTCGAATAAGCCCCCACCTAAGAATCCATTTTTGCAAATAAGCCCTCCCCTCGAATAAGCCCCCACCTAAGAATCCATTTTTGCAAATAAGCCCTCCCCTCGAATAAGCCCCCATGGGGAATTATTCGATGGATTTATGAATTTTTTTCCGTCTAAAATACTTCTTTTAATTAATAAAAACACTGAACAAGTTAGTCCTGACAGGTTTCAATATCAATTCAACCAATAGTCAGCCATTGGCTGTTGGCAAACAGCTGATTTTGATAAAAGAGTACAGATTTTTCTCTCTTCTATGCTTTCGACAACCCACTTGAACCATTGAACACTTGAACCATCGAAAATAAGCTCTCTCCTCGAAAAAGCCCTCCCTTCGTAAAGTTCATTTTGCAATTGAAGCCCCGGGGGATTATTCGAGGATTTACGGTAATTCTCTGTTTGAGTAAATAAAGGATAATACAAACTGGAAATTTAGGCCCCTGTTACACTATGCCGGCATGATATCGTTGCGTTTTGATTTTCGTGCCGTCATAAGATTTCGCCAAGCAGTTACACGAGCGCAGCGCCATGATTTCTGTGGCAATCACTTCAGTTACGCTGAGACGCCACGGCAGCTCCTTCACAGATTTGCTTCGCATTTCTTTAGTGAAACAATAGGAAAACATGGTTTCGGAGCGTCATATATCGGATTGACATGATTACACTGTGCCGCTGCGTCGCATCTTGATTTTCATATCACCTCCGGAGCGCCATGATTTTCAAAAGCATGAGCATCATATACCGGATTGAGTTGTCATCGTGTAATTGAAAGCCCAATCCGATACAAAATTCATGGCGCGACGAGGCATGCCGGCATAGTGTAACTGGGGCCTTAGATTTTTAATCGCAACATTTATATCGTCATAGGTGTGACTGGTATGGAGGGCACAGAAGGGCCAATGGGTTCTGCTGGTGACCCAGGCCCACCTGGAGCTCCTGGTGCAAATGCAAGAAGAATCGATGGTGTTGATGGTATGACCGGCTCACCCGGTAAGAAAGGAGAAAGAGGACCAATGGGAGATCCAGGCCCAATGGGACCAAAAGGCAAGTAGAATTACAGGGTGTTCCGAAAAAAGGAACCCGCTTTAGAAATTGTTTTTATTTGCAAACCGGAGCTTCAAGGCCAGCAAAATTTTGTCATAATACTTACTGTGTAAACACACTCTTGCGAGTAAAAGGATAAGTTTTCATATTTCACCCCCCCAAAAATATGCTGTAATGAATTTCATTGATAAATATAGCATGTGCACAAACTTTATGCATATTTCAAGCAATTGGGGATTTTCTGTTGCTGTGATAAGTTACAGCAAGGGTTTATTGATACAACCATTGTTTAGTTCAGGCCAAGCATTTGAATAATCATTGGTTTAGACGGACGAAATTGTTCAGAAAAATTTTTATGGCGAGTTGTGCTTTTTTGAAGTATACATTTGACTGTTCTTTGTACTCACTAAAATATACGGTTTCAAAAATTTTGTTTCTTCCTAGTGTAATTCACGAAGTAACGCTTTATAAAGTGATGTCAGCATAATTCGTATTCCTTCAAAAGCATGAGCACCAAATTTCATGCTCAAAAGTTAAATTTTGACTTTAGTGCTAAGTACCGGGTTCCTTTTTTTGGAACACCCTATACTTCGTAACTGTCATCGTCTAAACCCAGGGGTACTTAATACAATTAGGGTTCGGGTATCTGTTGCCTATATGGATGAGTTTTGGCCCTGAAATTCTGTAAACATGGGTATGATTTTAGCCAAATCCCAATGTAACAGGATGAAAAATTAAAAAAACTTTAAGTTTCACTTCAGTCCGAATAGTATTAATTTCACTTCGAAGATCTTCGTGGTGCGATTTCAAGCCATAATTTGGCCTTGAAAGCCTTATTACTCTAATCTTCCGCTTGTTTATACCCAGAATTTTTCTTGCTGCTGAAGAACTTTGCACAAACTTCTACCATCGTTGGGGCAACTCGGCTACCAAGTAAAACTGACAATTGGCAATAAAAGAAAGTATTCCTTTTTGTCTTTCTTTAGGTGAAAAGGTGATTGTCGATACCCTCTGCAACGAAGGGACATGTCCAGAAGGACTCCCTGGAGACCCTGGACCCCCTGGTGTGACTGGACCACCTGGAGATAATGGTTTCAGAGGTCCTGCTGGTCCAAAAGGTAAGAGTTGCTCACTTGTATTCTTTGAGAAGAGATTTAAAAAAATTTTTTCATGTTTTCTACCATGATTGAAATTCGTAGCTTTTATTAGCAGCATTTGATTGTTTGTTTTCAAGGCCTGTTTTAACAAATGTATAATGTGGGGATTTTTGTCTTCGCATAGCTACATTAGTTCCACTTTCGCTACTGGAATTTTATGTTTAGAACAGTGCTAGTGGGGGAAAAGTCTCTCTGTTTCTAGCGCCCTGCCAGCTCCGAGGAGCAATGCAGAGACTACTGTAATGTATTGAGTCCAAATTCGCCCTTCCAGTCCCCTTGTCTTCTATTGTTTTAAAAAAGTCTTTTGTCCTGTCTTCCAAAATAAAATATAATGTTCTGACAATTCAAAGTCGTTTGGAAAAGGTCCAGTAATGTTTGTCGGGACAGAAAATCAATCTTACGTTAAGCCTAGTTTCCAATTCGTCGTAAGCGACGCGCCCGTCATACGACGTCATTCCCGTCCGTCAAACATCCTACGTCCGTCAAACCACCCTAAATTGTACCTCTAGAACATTAAGGCCTTATGCTATAAGATGCTACATAAACAAACTCTAATTCTCTAAAAAGCCTAGTTGCTATTTCGTTGTAAGCGACGCGAACGCGTCCCCGTCACGACGGCGATGTTCATGTTATCGTAAGAGCGAGGGATGCGACGCGACATATCGTTTAAGAAATCATGGTGACATGCTGAAAGAATATTTTCCTATATCATCGTAAGCGTCCCCTAACAATGGCGGTGCCGCGTCCTTGTTGTCCCCGACTATGTGGAAATCAGGCTTTGAAATGAAAACTGATGAAAATTAATAAAGAAAATTGAATAGACAAGCTGTACGGAATATGAAACTATGCTAAAATTTATTTGTTTACTCCAAATTTCGGATTCAGTTGTACTTACGTTGGAACTTTGGAACAAACTAAATATTATTTCACAAGTGAGACCATCAAGTTCAAGGTGTGTTAAGAATTCTTTTCTCAAACCAAGGTACTTTTCTCTAAGTGTTTGTATTTCTTGAATAAAGGATATCAAGACCAGTGTCCAACATGTCCTGCCGGTGAACGTGGAAGCGTCGGCGACTATGGTGTGCCTGGAACACCTGGAGCAGAGGGACCCCCAGGTCCACAAGGAGAACCTGGTGATGATGGAGAAGTTGGAGACCCAGGACCACCCGGACCTCTCGGTCTGAACGGATTATCTGTAAGTATATTTTAAGTGAAAAAACTTTTGCAGGAACATAATTTTTTTCTTTTTCACATTTTCGACCCAGATTCACGGAAGTTCGATTCTTGGTGTACCATTTCGCGCTTCTTCGCATTGTCAGATTCCTGCCAAAATTAATTCTTGCTGTACGAAAATTTCGTGTTCTGGAAACTTTCGTATATTTTATTATGAAGTTTAATTTAAATCAATATTTCTGGGAGTCGCACTCTCTATTTTTCATAAGAACAATTTTACGAGAACACGAGCCTGGATTTTGACCAGATTTTAAGAACAAATTAAGAACAAGCTAAGGCTGGCCTTTTCAAAAGCTCTAAGAATATCAGCTGATTATGTAAGTAACACAGTCAAACTGAATGTAAAAAGCAAGCAAACAAAGAAATAGACAAGCATTTGCTGTATTTTCATACAAACGTAGCACCACCCCAGATATTCATTGAAAAATATAGATATCTAAGTAACCAAGGAATTAAGAACAGATTAAGAACATTTCAGGCTCAAAAACGGCAAAAATTTAAGAGCAGCCAGCCTCAATCAAAATTTCCTGGTTCTTATATAAAAAAGAGTGTAGCCTAAATAGGTGTCTTGTTAGGTCGCTCAGATCATAGTAAATGCTCAGATTCATTATAAAGATATCTTCCTTCCAATATACCAATTTACGATTCTATTATGGTATATATTTCGATTCAATTTAGGGTGCAGATGGACAGGCTGGGCCAACTGGACAGGCTGGTCAGAAAGGAGAACCAGCTGATCAACCTGCAGTTGTAAGAGGAGACCGTGGAGATACTGGAGATGAGGGTGTCAAGGGAAGTAGGGGTGATCGAGGACCTATTGGACCTGATGGCTTACAAGGATTCAAGGGTGAGAAAGGAACGCCTGGAATCACCCCAGCCAGGGTATGGTGCCTTTTTATTCTTAACTTTAAACAGAAAAAGCATTTTGTCCTTACTCGTTTCTTCTGTTAAGAAGGTGCTGTGACGTCATGGTGTAATCCAGCTGGCTCGTGGTGTCAGGAGCTCAGTGTGGTCAGGGTTCGAGCCCTGCCACGGTGGCGTCACAGCTAGGTTCGATGTCTCGATTAGTGAACCTTCTACTGAGATCCTAGCGACTGGTGCTAAAACACCATTTCACCTTCACCTTCTTATTAAGATAAAAAGGGCCCTTCTAAGGAACGTCCCCTTGACCCTTTCTATGGAACCGTTATTTAAAAGTCATCAAACTAAAGTAAAAAATCCTGATGCCGTAAAATACCAATAATTCATGCGTTTTCACATGAAGAAAATAGATGAAGATTGCTTTTTCACTTTCATTTTGGCTTGTGTTTTCGAGATGGCGACATGATTTCGATACATATCTACTTTGATCATTCGACTAATTTTCATCCAGGCAAAATTTCGGCCTAAATAGAAAGTCAAAGTGTTATTTTTCTCAAACAAAATGACTTTGTGAAGGAAAGTAAGTGTTTTTCTGGCAGTATCTTAATAATGGCTACTGTTAATAATGGTAGCCGTTATAAAGCATATGGGGTTTGGGTAATAAAACAGTTAAAAAATCGGCCTTATCGCCCCTAAAAAAATTTCACCGATTTTGTCCTTGCCACATCTTTATCTGTCTGACAGAAAGATTTAAGAACGTTATCTTGTGTTGTTATCTTATCGCGGTAAAGATTAAGGTAAAAAGGATTCATTCCAAAAATTGATGGATAGAAACGACCCATAAAAAGAGAATGAGACGACCCCTGTCTGATAGCTAATACCGTCCAGATAGTTTAATACTGTCCGTTGATTCGAATCAGTTACCGTTTTCGTTTTCACGATTTTAAAAATGAGGATTATTATCTTGCTAAAGTTTCGCGTAATTTTAACATGCTACGGGATTATTTTCCACTTTTAGGCTGATCGAGGTATCCCCGGAGATCGTGGCAAACATGCTAAGAAGGGCGATAGTGGTGCGACTGGTGAAACTGGTGATTCTGTCATTGGTCCAAAAGGTGCCAAGGGTGAAACAGGCGACAGAGGTGAAAATGGTATTCGTGGACCACGTGGAGACGATGGAGCAAAAGGACCACCTGGCGATGGGCCGTCTTTCAAGGGTGGAGGTCTGTTTTAATTTGGTTATTTAGGCCTATTTAGATTTTCAATTTTTTCCGAATTTTCATTACATTTTGAAGAAAAAAGAACATTGCAAGGGTACAATTACTAATAATTTCTAATAAGATAGGAATTGAAGAGGAAAGAGGGCAGCCCTTCCACCTGCCGGCTGATTTACAAGGGACACTCAAAAGTGTTCTTTTGGAGTCTCAAATCTCTTTTGGAGAGGTATTTCTCAGGTTGAAAGAGGAGCAAGCAGAGCACAAATCACACGAGTACTGAGGAACTTGACCATTCAGAGACTGTTCACGCAATTGCTGTTAACACAGAGAGTTCATGCTCAGCTTTTTCATGCTAAAAAGAATTCATAATAGATTAATTACACAGGACATATTTAATGGAATTTTCAGTGGTGGGCCAAAATAAGAAAGTGGCCCTGATTTCTTTTGAATTTCAATTATAACTTGAGAAGCTTTTCTCCAAAACAATAGGGCAGCAAGTTGTCTGCTGGGCCAAATGGCCCCCAGTACATTTGTTAAAGTATATCTTGCAATTACCAACGCTATTACCGTTTTGTAGTTGGTGAGCAGAAACGTGGATTCAAAGGTTTTCCTGGAGATGCTGGTGAGGATGGAGACCCAGGCACTTCTCCTGAAGGAACACGTGGCCCAACTGGTGAAAAAGGAATGAAGGGAGCGCCTGGTAAAGATGCTGTTGTCCGTGGCGCTCAAGGCCCCCAGGGTCCTAGAGGTACGTTGTCTTATGAATCTTGCTTACTAGACGTTAGACTTAGACTTATTACCTGAGTCCCCGTTATTGCTCATGAAACCGAGACTAACACCAAACTGAGATCACGGGGTATCGGGGGTAGTGGAGGAGCAGATAAATGACTCAGGTAATAAGTCTAACGGAACCATTCTAAGATAATTGAGTGAGTATATCCCTTGTTTCAATAAAAGAGTATTGTTTGCCTTTTATTGTTGTAAGGCAAAAGCCATTGTTCTTAACTACCTTTGGGAGAGGGCAATCCTCTCGCTCCTAGAATCAGTTGCTTAGCCAGAGGTCCAACACTGGAAGGGTGTAAGGGCGTTGTAAGAAAAATTTCTCTTAAAAATGAATAAACGGTATCCTACGACATGTTGAAGTGTCCCTAGTGCCCCTCCCCCTCTGGCTACGCCCTTGTGTTGTGTCTGCCACTACCTGCTAAAATGAACTTCCCTGCTGAACTTGAATAACGATAGAAGTTTCTCTGTTTAACAACATCCCGTTCACTGCGGAGCTCGTTCTTTTTGGATGCAACTTCATTTCAAGCATTTCTCGAGCCCATGTAGAACGGGGTTAAACTATAACAAGGCTGTAGCTTTGATGATTTGCATTATGTCTTTTTAGGTGGTGTTGGTCCTTTGGGAGATAAGGGAGAAAAGGGCGACAGCCCACAAGGATTTGCTGGACCAGCCGGAGCTTTAGGTGACAGAGGACCAAAGGGAGAAAGGGGTCCACAAGGACCTGCCGGGCCAAAAGGAAGAGCTGGTTAGTTATACTTTATCAATGTATCTATTCTTTATCAATGTATATTGCATTTCATTTACCTGAAACCCACCGATTAAGATCCGTTCACTGCTAATATTCTGACAATTTAAAACATTTCAGTGCTGGGTCGTTCGCCGATTTTTTAGTGGTTATTAAATTGTAGAAAAGTATTTCTTTACTACTGGAAGGACGTATGTTTAGTGCTGTTCTTAGCTCAAGACAGCGCTTGTTTATATTTCGAAATATTCGTCACAGTCTCCTGCAATACTTTGGTTCCCTTCTTACCTTAGAGGAGCACTCCCTTCACAGTGTTAAGTAGTTGGTCGACCGTAGTCGGAGGCGACCCGAAGGCTCCTCTTTCACTAGCTGCTACTCATGAAAGTAGGGGTGGGCGCCACTCCTATCCCTGATCCGAAGACCACTGACTCTCATTCCAACCCTTTCAGTGCTAAGCAGAAAGACAATGAGTACCATTTGGTATGACTCGGCCTTGGCTTGAACATAGTAAATTATAAAGATTTCTTAGGCCCTGGCCAAACGATCAAACGTAGTTGGTCAAATATTGTAAATTTGCTTCACAACAAATGTTTGACCGTTTGGCCACATCCAAAAACATTGCTGTCCAACATTTTGGAGCAACGAAGTCATTGCTAATGCGCAAGGACGAACGTCTTGTTGCTAAGAAATGTTGCTAGGTGCCAAAATGTTGCAAGTTGTTGAAATTTGACAATAACAAAAGAAATGTTTGACAAGCAATGTTGGAAAGGCGGCCAAACGATCAAACATTGCTTGACAAGCAAAATAAGCAAAATTTGTGGCGTGATGTTTTGAAAAAGTTCAAAAACATTTTTGCTTGACGCAAGCAAAAATGTTGGACGAGCAATGTTTTTGGACGTGGCCAAATGGTAAAAAATTTTTCTTGACAAGCAAATTTCAAATGTTTGATCAACAATGTTGATCGTTTGGCCAGGGCCTTACCCTTGATTTACATTTTGAAATACTTGTGACATTCTCCTGCGATGTTGTGTGGTTCTGGAAAGACATATAATTAGCGATGTACTTTCTATTCTAGAATGTGGCTCTTTGAAAGACCCAACCGACGTGGCATTCCTACTGGACGCATCTGCATCGTTACGTGAAGAGAATTTCAAGAAAGAGAAATTCTTTGTAAAGAAAATCATAAACAACATTTTCCCAGTTTCTCCTGATGGCAATAGAATTGGAATCATACAATACAGCACGAATGCCAAAGTGGAAGTTCATTTCGATGATTATTTTGTTAATACCTCACTAATTGCTGCTATCGATGATATACCTTATTCCAATGGTCAATCGCGTATCGATCTCGGTCTGAAACTTGCAAGGGATGATCTGTTCAAGACCAATAAAGGAGCAAGGCGAGGCGTACGCAAAGTAAGTACTGTAGAGTTGTTTTAACTGTTTCATTTGAAGTTTCACATAGCAGAAATACTTTTCCCATACACACGGTAACGTTCAAATTTCACCCTACTTTCCTCGATCGACACTGTATAGCCGACCTCTTGACTTACCCTTGTGGAGGGGTGGATCTGTTCTAAAAATGGTGTACGAGATCCATAAATCTCTGTGTATTTTGTAGTAAGATGAATGAGATTCGCGAAGGTTTATAGAGAGATTTCTCTAAATTTTCTAGATATTTCGAAACTTGCCATGCAAATCCTGGTTTCATAATGAATGTAAAAATGACGAGATTTGGTCTCGAAGTTTGACTTTATATTACGCGTCTTTAAAGAACGCACCCACTTTTCATTCAATCGTTTTCTAGCATAGTCCTGCTCGGGCGAATCAATACTTGTATCTAAGGGCCTGTTTATATGAGGGAAAACACCTCACCGGCCACACCCGGGGCTGATAGGCGAAATTTCACCTTCCACTTCACCCCAGGTGAAGTGAAAATGCCATATTAACAGAAGCTAAAGTTTTCCTCGCCTGTCAGCCCCGGTTCTGGTAGGTGAAGCGTTTTTCCCTCATATAAACAGGCCCTAAATAAAGAGGTTTCCAAGAAATCTATAGAAATCTATTTATATATATAAATAAATGCGTTTAGTACTGAAGAGGGCTCAATTTTTTCCATATTATTTTAGGTTTTGATCTTGATTACTGACGGATATCAAAGCCGCGCGGATGATATGATTTCACCGGTGAAGCTAGCTAAAGACCTCAAAGACCAAGGGGTAGCAATCTTTGTTATTGGAGGCGGAGTGGAAATCGATTGGAATTTACTGAAACAAGTTGCGTCAAATGAAAATTACGTGTTGGGTGCAGATGATTTCGATCAACTTCAGTATCGAGTGCGTGATATTCAGTCTGCTTTGAGGGTTGGCTGCCTCAGGCAAAAAGGTAAAACCACCAATCAACAAAGTAACTAAAAAACTAGCTAACTTACCATCTAACTAACTAGCTAACTAACATAAATTTTACCAGCTAGCTAGCTTGCTAACTATATAACGCACTGACTAACTACCTAACTAACCAACTAACAAATCAACTAACTCACCAATTATCAGACTGACTAACTAACTTACGAATTAGCTAGCTACTAGTTGGTTGGCTAACTATCTAGCGAATTAACGAACTATCTGACTAACCAACTAACAAATCAACTAACTAATTAGCTAACAAACCAACAAACTAACCAACTAACTAACTAATCAACAAACAAACCTCTCCGGGAATCAATTTGCTACGATGGTCTGAACCGAAATCAGAGAAACGCAGAGAGATATGCAATAACAATGTCATTCAATGGTCAGTACTTGACCTGAGCACCTTCAAATAGCGTATCACCCCTGAAATTTAGAATGTTAAAGTTTAGCCACAGTATAACTATACCCTTTCGGTTAATCTTGGTATATAATAGGGCTGTCCTTAATAAGCAAATGATTGTAGTTGCTGAAGCCCGTGTTGTCTTGTCTCTTTTACTAAATTTTCACTCGTATGAGGCGATACTCTCTATTATATGATTGTAGTAGCCTCTCATCGTGATACTCAATAATTTTAGGTGAAAAGGGAGAGCCAGGGCTTAGAGGAGATGATGGCAAAGAGGGCAAGGATGGTGAGACAGGTCCAAAAGGAATGGCGGGTACTTCATTTGGTGGGTCTGTCGGAGAAAGAGGCTTCAAGGGTAGCAAAGGAGAGGACGGAGTTGGTATACAAGGAAGTCCTGGAAGCCTTGGACTGATGGGTTTCCCTGGCGCAAAAGGTAAGTTTCTTTCATTTTAATTTGTAGTTTTGTAAAAGTTCTGACTGCATCTCCTCTTTTCGTATTTATTTGCAATAGAATATATTCAAAGGCGCCTTAACATAGGTACATATTGTTACAAATAATTATAAAATGTATGAAATAATTTATAATTAGTAAAAAATGATGTAAAATTACCAGTATACCTCAAATGTCCTTTTGGTCAAGCAAGTCTTCAACCTCGACTAAAACTTTGTAGTGTTTGTGGTCATCCGAAGTTTAATGGGGAATGCGTTTAATGATCTGGGCCAAGCAATACTGGGACCCCTATCGCTCGAACTCTTTATATCAAAGCGGGTACATTCAAAATTTTTTGCCCACGGATAGTAACTTACAGGCATGATTTCTAAACCTCTGAGAGTTACTCAACTTTTCGAGTTTCTTAGAATCTGTTCCTTAAATGCATATAAGTGCAAAATTTATTGCGGAGCCCTCATTTTGATGACGTCACAATTTTTCCATATATGGTAAAAATTGAATTATCAGTTTCTATAAAAATATTTCTCCTCTTGGCATAAACCGTTCTATGATATAGGTACATTCCCCATTTACATTGCGAGTATTCTTATTCAATCTAGAGTTATTGTTCGCTGATATAAATATATTTTTCTGGACAGAGTCTGGAGAAAACGTCCTTTGAAATTTTCCTCCGGTCAAAATTTTTCCCTATACCAAAACCTTCCTCGGTTAATTTTTTATCTCAAAAAGGGTGTAATGCGCTAGGGCGTAGGCTGCACAAATATGAACTTCCGTAAAGAGAAGATAATTGCATTTTATGCATTTATTGTATGCAACTAATAAAGTATATATTATGAGCTTTTAGCATGTTTTATGCTTTTAATTTCAAACTGAAGCTAGAACTAGAACAAGAACAAAATTGCATGGTAGAAATTTCAAACAAAATTTACTGATGAAGAAAAGTTCGTTTACAATTTAAAACCATGGAACCAAAGACGAGAAATCACAGCAGATTCTGGCTTGTTTTGAGTGTTATGAAGTGCCAGTTTCTTCGACCACCAAAATGTCGATCAAGAGCTGATTCCAACAGTTCATTGGCTTTGTTAATGGGAGGACCATTCCAGTGGATCATGCTTTCCTCTCCAACGACTTTTACATCAAGACCTCTTCTTTTGTCACTGTGAAGGTCGATGATACTTCCCATTGATTCTGCGACAGATTCAACGTGTGTCTTAAGACAACAACGCAGAAACAAGTGCAAGAAATCCTCTATTCCAGAGAAGAGCTGATCGTATTTCAAAAACATATGCAAAAATTTCTTTGTAATTAACTTCTTTGGCAATTCAGTTGTGCCATAATTTTTGCACTGTTGCGGTCTTGAACTTGCACACAGATCTGAGCATTGGTGAGCCTTGAATAAATACATATTGTTTCCACAAAAGTTTTGATCGTCATCATTAATGATTTCGAGCAATCGCTGCTTAAAAATGTTGTATTGTGCAATCATAACACACTGCTGTTCTTCATTGATCGTTGCAATGTTCATTATTGTCTTTAAGGACTCTACCCCATAGTCGTCTTTAACAAAATTGGGGTTCTTTGAAGCTTCGAAAACTAACTGCAAGTCAAAACAGCCTGCCATCGACTTAATCACACCTGGATAAGGATGCTTCTCATTCTTCAAAACACGTTTCTCGATAAGGTCTGCATAATTTTTTGAAAGACTTTGGAGTCTATTGCGAACAGTACTCAAATAGGTGATGTTGCCTTCATCTGCAGCAGATCTCAACGCACTTCGTTCCTCTTCTAAGATGGGTACCCCTTTGAAACTACCAATTGCTATTTGTTTCAAATTTCCAGATAACCTGGGCCATGATGCAAAAGGTATGGCAAAATCATCTATATCCTTAAAGTTGTCAACATCCAGCCTTTCCAGCTCTCTGTTCATACGTCTGAGCTCTTCAATACAACTTTCAAGTATTTTTAAAACTTCCCAAGGCATTATGTCCACATTCTGTAAAAAACACGATGTCTTTGCGATATTATTGTAGATGTCGATTACTCCACATAATGTTGCAACAAATGACTCACTTCGAATGCCCTGGATGTACCTTCTAGATGAGTGCTTAACTTCTCTATCCCCGGTTCTTTCTCGTTCGTTAAGTGCCTCTATTACGACAGGATAGCCTTTCTCAAAATTTGAAAAAGAGTGATGGCAGTACTGGGCAAACCTTGTTTCAGAATATCCATGAAGCTTATATAATCGTTGATTTAGTTCTTCAGATGCTTCAATCATTTGCTCAAGTCCTTTTCCAATATTTAGTGTCGAGCTGATATCTCCAATTAGCTTTATCATGTCATTTAGCCACTTGAAAATCGCCATTTCTCTAATGTGATGATCAGCTCGGTTTATGTTATGAGATGGATCCCACATCACTGTGAACCATTCACTTAATTTTTCATAACCAACTTGTTCTACATTCATTTGCTCCAATAATCTCCGCTTAATACCTAAATGGATATACTGGCCATCTACCGCAACCCCTTCAAGCTGGTCGTCTACGGCGCCATAATCTCTCAACTCTTTTAACATACTTTCAGCAAGCCCTCTCGCATCGTGTTCTTTTACGACTGAACTCCCAAGCATAATTGGTACTAGGAAATTAGAAGACAGAGGGTTTTCTGGAATAGGAACAACAAGGCCCACAATATGTCCTGTTCGTTTGTTTGGCGTTATTTTGTCAGCAATCAGTGCGACTGGGCGTCTCTTGCCAGTAGACTCTAGTGGTGAATCTAAGTTGCTTTTGATCCTATTCTTGATAATCGTATGGATATCGCTTGTAAGGTTTCTGCCAAAATCTGCACTGTGATTGATATCACCAATGTCCAACCCATTCATATGGGCCAACAGAAGATCTTTTTCGAAACTAAGATAGCTTCTACATTGCAATATTCCATTATATCGCACACGGGCAACTCTCATGCCAGTTGAGTAAAGGCGAGATAACTTCTGTTTTTCCCGCATCTTTGCCAACTTATCCTCTTGAGCAATGGTTTTGTGTGTCCTGCTTTCGCAAATGTGCTCAACTAGATGAGCCTTCAAACGACGCAAGGCATCAGGTTGTGTAGGGCGAAACTCGTCTAATAGAAAGTTTAGCTTGAATACTCCAACTCTGCTGTCCCGGAATCCGATGGGTGGCCTTGAATCACTAACACAGACTTTGCAGTATACCATGCCTTCGTTAAAATCAAAATTGAAATCTTGTCCTACGAGCTCAATCAGTTGTTGAAGGGTACGGCAAGCATTGATCTCATCTCTTGTTGCTGAGTTGCTTTCTTCGTCATCTCGACTTGTTGTTATTCTTCTCAAACGATCTTGATCAGCATTTTTCGACACTTTTAATTGCTCGAATTTTTCATCCAACAGCTTTATGATGTCAGTCTTGAATTCTATTAGCTGCTTTGATACTTCTTTTGACGCCTCTGCACTTGGAACATTCTCAACTGTATCTTCTCTCCGCCTTTTGCCCAACAAGCTGGTCTCCGCATCTGGTCCAAAATCAATCATTTCTTGCTCGCCATCATTCTCCAGAGGATCAGGTAGATTTGATGACTCTAACTCCGCATTTTTGTTGAAAAACTAGCCTTTGCTGTCCAGGGACAGTAATAATTTTGACTTTGGTATCTTTCCCGGTGTTTTCTCTTTGTGTGCCTGTTCAAGTTGTCTTTTCTGCATTCTTCACCACAATAGAAGCATGCAATAGCACTCTTACTCGCATCTTTTCCCCAACTCTCACTTCCACTCATGTTTTGTCTACTTTCTTCAAAGCTAAGCACAATTTGAACACAACCTTTCAACGTCTCCAATAAAAACTGAACAGTTCTATGTCACCGTTCACTTTTATATACTTTCTACTTTCTGAATATTTTTGGGAATTTCGTCATAACCCAGTTTTAGAAAAAGATGTTGTATCCCTTTTTTGGTATGAAATGTCATTTGCGTCACCTCATTCACGCACGCATCAGCTGTACCTCCTGCCCACACAATCATTTCAATGACGTCCTATGACGTCAATGTTATTTCGGTTGGGATAGTCAGTACTGTGTTGCATTATGGACGGAATTACCGACAACAACAACAAAAACCAAATGGCCTAGGCATAAGGCATGGGCAATGAGAAGGAGAGTGAACACCTTGTTGTTTTTGCTGTTTTTAAAAGAGTTCTGTATTTGAACCAGTGGCAGTTTGGGAAAATTCGGTGATTCATTTCTTGCTGGAACCAGCTTTGGTTGTCGAGAGTGACTTGTTAATGTTATCAATCTGCGTTGGTGGTAAGAATGCCTCTCTTAGAGCTGTTTGTGGACATGAATACGGCATTAAAACCGTACACTCACTCTACAAATAATAGCTGTAATGCAATAGCTTTGCTATAATACCTAGATGTGGCAACAAACAAAGGGCACAGAAAGAAAGTGATCCATGATTGAAATTCAAATGTAAAACATGATTTAACCCTGAGACTCTCCAGTTATGTCAGCCTCAGGTGCCCTGCATTGCATGCACACACAGACAGCAAGAGCCTGCTAAATTTAAATATGTTGACTTTTTGTTTCAAAATAGTGTTGACTTTCTTTTACACATATAAGGACATTTATTAATTAACCAGTCATATTACTCTATAGAGATGGGAGTGACTGCATTTTTAGTAATTTAAGATTATACAATAAGTAAGATACTAACCAAACATTATGATAAAATTGTAACAATGCATTGCCTAAATTCTTATTTATAAAAAAATTTTTAAAACCTTCCTCCATATCCTATTGTTTTAAAAACCTTCCTCCGGTCAATGACCGTGCGACCGTAATGTTTTCTGGACTCTGCCGTAAAGTTTCATCAATTTAGAATACCCTATTTAAAATTGGCAAAATATGAATCCCACCCCCTCCCCCAATGCAATGTTGGGTTTCTGTGATGTTTTATAGATGTCTTTTACTTTCAGTTTTTTTTTTACAGCAACATTGGTTGGGGGCAGGGGGAAACGATATTTGGCAATGAGAGCGATTTTTCTTGCTAGTGTCATGAGTTTCGGGATTGTAGGCCTTGAACTATTATCTGATGTATTTTAATAATGAATTCAAACCACAAAACGCGCTTTTTAATCAGCGAATCAATGCTGTGCACGAACAGACTTCCTTTCTCTTTGCAGTTTGCAGAGAAGTACTTAGAACCGACTTGGCCTTCTTCTTGGACTCATCCGCCAGCGTAGGCATTGAAAACTTCAAGAAGACGAAAAAATTCATCGAGACAATTGTGAAAGCTTTTGACGTCAGCCCATCCAACACGCATGTCAGTGTTGCTACTTACGAACAAGAAACGAAAATAGAATTCGACTTCCTTGCTTACACTACCAAAGCGTCACTCTTTGAAGCCATACAGAATATTGGATATCGTCGTGGGAGAGCTACGTATATCGACTCTGCTTTGATAAGTGCTGATAAACAGGTCTTTACGTTACAGAATAAGGCCAGACCAGAAGCTTTCAAGGTATTTTATATATTATGAATCGTTTGTGGGTAATTCCAAAGTTTTCAAGGCCTCGCAGTTACACTATGACTGCGTTTACACGCGTACGGTTCCAAAAGATCTTCGGGAAAAGATCCGGATCTTTGTTAGTTCATTTAGGCCTTCTGAGACTTGTCTTTCCGTACTTGTTTGAGTCACCTAAGACCCTGTTTATACACGAGTGAAAACGATACGGATCCACGGATCTATAAGATCCGTACCTTTCGGGTACGACATGGGTACGATGTCATTGCTTTTACACGGAAACGGATCCAAACGGATCCGCTTTTCTAGCGTACCAAAAATGATACGATCCCGTTCCCAAAAGGAATGGGATCGTATGCTTACCCAGGCAAAAGGATAGCCTATCGCGATTTTTTTGTGAACGGATACACCCGGATCCGTTTCCGTATAAACGGGGTCTAACCGTACCCATTTTGTTCACTTAGGAAAGCGTACTCATTTGGAACTAACTTAGGAAAGCGTACTCACTTGGCCCCACGTAAACGCTTAGAACCGAATCTTTTTCACTCAACTACCGAAACTGGGCCAAATTATTGTTAGAAAGGCTGGTAGAACGATTGTTCCTCATTAACACTAAACAAAAGTTGCGTTAAAATTATACACAGTGGTTGAGTCGGGTCTCCTCTGAATAGAACGGCTAACTGGATCTTCTTGAGCACGTTATGCTAAAGTGGGCCAAAAAAGAATTTGGAACCACACTCCGCGTAAACGCAGCCCCTACCGGATTTCAATAGCTAATCCCAACTCGCGAAATAATGTCATTAAGCGTTGTGATTTTCATGGCGCCTCCAAAGCGGAGCGCTTTATACCGGATAGCGTCGTCTTAGTGTATCTTTAAGGCCTTCATGATATTAAAATCAAGATGCAACGATACAGCGTATCCACTATATAATGTATATAGTGTATAAGATTATGTCTAGTGTTAGAAACACTTATAGTCGACTCAGGTGGGAGGATTTCATATGAATTTGAAAGCCTTGCTATCGATCTGTCCTGCATTACCCCCTGGGTAATGTATGTGCAGTACAGTGGAGGGTGTGCCAGTGGAGGATATTCAGTACAGTGGAGGGATATCATCAGTACAGTGTAGGGATATCATCAGTACGGTGATATATTTGTGCTCATAACTACTGTTTATGTATATCGTTTTTAGGCTGTCATATTGCTGACAGACGGTCAACAATCAACAAGACCCGCCGGAGAGAAAACCGAAGATCTTGCGGTATTAGCGCAGAAACTGCGTGATAAGGGTGTGCGTGTTTACGTGATTGGTATTGGTGCTGAAGTTGATCAAGTGCAGTTGCGATCAATGGTCGATGTTCCTCATCATTTGTTCTTGAAAAGGATTTCGATGCGTTGTCTGAAAGAATCGAAGAAGAACTTGTTGAATTGAATGATCTTGGTTGTAGAGGTGCGTTTACATTAAACTTATTTCCCTCAGTTCATGCCAGGTATCAACTAATTAACTGACTAACTAATTAGCTAACTAGCTAGGTAAGTAACTAATTAACTTACTAATTAGGTAACTAACTAATTAACTAACTAATTAGCTAACTAACTAACTAGCTAGCTAAATAGCTAACTGACTAACTAACTAACTAGCTAGCTAGCTAAATAACTAACTAACTGACTAGCTAACTAACGTAATAACTAACTAACCAACTAGCTAGCTAGCTAACTAACTAACTAACTAACTAAGTGAGTAAATAAGTAACTACTTACCTAACTAACTAGCTAACTAACTAACTAACTAACTAACTAACTAACTAACTAACTTACTATCTAACTAACCAAATAACTAACTTACTCACTAACTAACTAACTAACTAACTAACAGCCCTAATTACCTAACGAATTGCCTATAAGCTAAATAGTACACAGTTAACTTTAACTAACTAACGTTACCGATTAAAACATGAAGCTTTCTTGTTGAATATCTTGTTGAATATGAATTAACTAATTTCTTCTACAGGTGAGAAAGGAAGCAAAGGAGAGCTTGGTTTTATTGGTAGAAAAGGAAATGAAGGTTTGCCAGGAGAAGAGGGCAAGAAAGGAGGACGAGGTGATCCAGGTCTGAAGGGAGGACGAGGAAATCCTGGTCCACCGAGCAGATTCACTGCAAGCGGAATGAAAGGAGAAAAGGGAGCTATCGGTGTTGGAGGTCTTCCCGGTTTGCCAGGTAAAATAGCTACAACAGCTACACCATTTTGACGAAGTTGAAATTTCAAAACTTCAAGATATCGAATTTTAGTTATTTTAAGTATCCAAATCATAGTGTAGGTGCCAAGTTAGTCATGTCTTTTTGCTATGCTCCCAGGGGAGTATATATTGACTTGTGCAGCCAAACATTTGGCGCATGGAGAGTTTTTTTGAGGCCTTCATCACTTAGGCCTAGTTTAGACAGCGCATTATCGGCGCGTCGAATTAAATTCAGCTTACATCACGAATGATGCGCGGTTAGAAGGCTTTAAGGTCCATTTCCACTTCGTTCGCATTCCCTGTTCGCTGTTCGCTTGTCATCAAAAATAGGCGAACGCTAAACGATTTTGATTCCCGCTGTTAGTCAAGCTCAAGCTTCCGAAAAATTTTTATTTTTTTTGTCACCTAAAATTGATCACGAAGGCTTTATCCTGTTTGCAAGTGAGCGGCGAACTGTAAATTCGCTAGCGAACAGCGAATGCGAACGAAGTGGAAATGGGCCATTAAACTACATGATGGATTCAGACAGCAAATTCAATTCAGAGCGCATTAAATGAAAAGATATCATTCGCTTATAATTCACTTGGAAATTTCAAGAGAAAAACGACAACTTTTAAACGGCAAAACATGTTTCGAACATTCTATGTTCATCTTCAGTTGCAAAAATTGTTGTAAGCTAATCAAGATATTACAAGGGTTAAATAGAGCTATAAAATATTACATAACTTAATAACACACGTGAGGTAAATAATCAAATCGGTAACATTAAAGGTAAATAAAACGTACAAATGGGAATAAGTAAATAATAACGAATGAAATAAAATAAAAGTAATTAAAAAGTAATTAATTCACTTGGAGCAGCGCATTATGAGCGCATTTGATAATTCAAGTCGCTTCAAAAATGGTTGGTCCACGCAGCGCATTATGAGCGAATTAAATTGACACTTAGACAAATTTTTAGGCAATAATTTAATTCGCTGCGCCTGTAATACACTATCTAAACTAGGCCTAAACTAGGCCTAAGGTACCAATTTTACACCTTGGTACGGTGCTGTAGTTACAACCATTTACAACAGCGCAGGCATATTCAAGAGGAAATCAATCATGAAAATTACCTGGACCGAACCATGTTTAACCTCGGTTATCTAACCGGAAGCGGTGTCTTCTTGGAACTATGGGACCCGTTGAGACCGGTTGACTAATTTCATATCAAAGGTGATACGGATCGGTTGCGTTTACACGGAACGGCACTACTTATGTTACTGATAGGCTTTCCGTTTACACAAATGCGGATTCGCATAAAATAGATGCCTAACTAACAAAGTGAGGCTGAAATTGCGCATAAACGTTTTTAAAAACGGATCAAAGTGAGCCGGATTGGCAGTTTACACGATGCCGGATCACTTTGAAAACGTCTCGCTAGAAGGATCAAAATTGATCTGGCTATCCGTATTGATTTTGATGCGGATTGCTTGGTCTCGTGTAAACGGGAAGCGTATCAGTAACAATTTTGTTTCGGATTCAAATTGATCCGGCCTCGTGTAAACGGGGCCTATAAGTCGTAGTGGCTAAAGTTCATTTTCCTTTTTCAATCATTTTTCAGGTTGTGTACCCGCTAACGCCAACGACAAGCCGCTTGACTTGGCCTTCCTAATGGATGCATCTGGCTCACTGTATTACGACAATTATGATAAAGAAAAGGAATTCGTTAAGAGAGTGATATCCTTACAGAATATCGGCCGTGGATACACGCACGTCAGCATTATTTCATACAGCAAGAATGCAACCGTACATGTTGGATTCAGAGACTATTACAACAGAGACGCCCTTAGTGATGCTGTCGATAGGATCCCGTATGAAGCACTCAATACCCGAATTGACAGAGCTCTCTTGCTCGCCAAAAGCAATTCTTTCTCCATGTCAAATGGAGCTAGGCCATATGCGAGGAGGGTGAGAAAATTACTGCTTTTTTCGACTCTTTTAACATCACTACAATTATCGAAATTATTAAAACTTTCGAGATATAGAGTTTTCAATACCAAATTCGTATTAAGCATCAAAATTTTGTCTAGATGCAAAGTTTTACTGCCTTTATACTCTAAGGTGCCAAATAAACGCCCCCCCCCCCGTTTATTAATTTTGAGCTTTTTCCCCACCCCCCGGACCTTATAAGGACCCCCCGTTTATTAATTTTTGAAGAAAAAATTTTGGAAGAAAGAATTTCACTTGTGAAAGGAGTAAACTACGCTTGATAAACCTAATTTCGATGAAATAACTCAGAAAAAACACAGTAGTGTACAAAACGTTTACACTCAGTAGTGTAATCATAGGTAGTGTAGTGTATAATAGAAATAGTATAGTGTCTTAGGTAGTGCAGTGTATAAAAATTTCCCACCCACCCGTTTATTAAAACCCCCGTTTTTAATATTTTCAAATAGTTACCACCCCCCCCCCCATTTATTAAGACCCCCCGTTTATTTGGCACCTCAGAGTAGCGCTTGTATTATCGATGCTATGAGCTTTAAACGTTTACGATTTATAAGGGCTCAGACCAGTCAGGGTGAAGTATTAAACCCCCAGACACTTTCACAGTGAAAGCCCCTATAGAGTTAGTAATTTCGAACGCTCTTTAATCATAATAGTACAAGCACTAGGACAGTGAAACTTTCCTGCATCTAGACCAAATTGTGGATGCTTTATACGATTCTTCACCCTGGAGAACGTCTGTGCAGTTCTGTGGAGGATATTCAGTACTGTGGAGGGTGTTCAGTACTGTGGGGGATATCATTAGTACTGTGGAGGGATACCATCAGTACTGTGGGGATACCATTAGTACTGTGGAGGGTGTTCAGTACTGTGGAGGGTGTACAGTAAGTGGGGGATATCATCAGTACTGTGGAGGGATACCATCAGTACAGTGGAGGGTGTTCAGTACATGTGGAGGGATACCATCAGTACTGTGGAAATTTTAGCATCGAAAACTCGATATCTTGAAATATTGAAAAAGCTTCAATCATGGCGGCCTTTGTCTCGTCGCAATTCTGCTGTTGAAATTGAAAATAAAATTAAGGCCCAAACATTCTTGGTCAAGTATTTTAGATTCGCTTTACGACAAACGTTTGACCTTTTTGCTACGTCCAAAAACATTGGTTTTCCAAAATTTTTGAGCAACGAAATTATTGCTAGCGCGCAAGCACGAACGCCTTGTTGCTATGTTGCTAGGTGCTGAAATTGTTTTTGACAATAACGAAAGAAACGTTTGACAAGGAGTGTTTGAAAGGCCGCCGAACGATCAAACATTCCTTGACAAGCAAAAGTTAGCAGAATTTGTGGCGTGATGTTTTTAAAAAAGTTCAAAACATTTTTTACTTGGCGCAAGCATAAAATGTTGGACGAGCAATGTTTTTGGACGTGGCCAAACGGTTAAAAATTTTGCTTGACAAACAAATTTCAAATTTTTGACTAACAATGTTAGACCGTTTGGCCACGTCCAAAAACATTGCTCGTCCAACATTTTATGCTTCCGTCAAGTAAAAAATGTTTTTGAACTTTTTCAAAAACATCACGCCAAAAATCTTGCGTGTTTTTGCTTCTCAAGCAATGTTTGATCGTTTGGCGGCCTTTCAAACATTGCTTGTGAACCATTTCTTTTGCTTTTGATAAACTGCAACAACTTGCAACATTTCACCACCTAGCAACATCTTTAGCAATAAGGCTTTCGTGCTTACGCATTAGCAATAACTTTGTTGATCAAAAATGTTGGACAGCAATGTTTTTGGACGTAGCCAAACGGTCAAACACTTGTTGTAAAGCAAATTTCAAATGTTTGACTAGCAATTTTTGATCGTTTTGTCAGGACCTAAGATTTCCTGCCAACACTCCAATTCGAACTGAACTGAATAATGTTTAGCGGTTATTTTTAATGGCTTTCTTTCATAGGTTGCCATACTTTTGACCGACGGCCAACAGTCAGTGGTCCCTGGTTCAATGGACGTCGCAAGAGCAGCAAAGTTACTGAGAGATGAGGATGTTGAGATTTTCGCTGTTGGAATTGGTCCAGAAATTGATTTGATGCAACTTGGAGAAATGGTATCTAAACCATCTTATGTCTTCTTCGCAGCTGATTTCGATCGCTTGATCAGAGAAATCTCACGTGAGGTCGTTTTGGCTCTGCGATGTACTGGTAAGGCACATAAGTATATTCCTTAATCATGATTTTTTTGTTTACTTTAGATTGTTATGAGTGACAGAGACGACCATACTTTTCAACCGGATTTTTTTTGGTAAAACGTGGATTTTGACGAATTACCAATAAATGCTAAGCTTAAATCTAACTATAACAAGAACAATTTGAAACGGTCTCGCCCAAACTTTGGTAGTCTTTACTAGCGTACCGCAGAGTGCCAGCGAGAAAAAACTTCGATTACCTTTTCGGTGTTTTCTACGTATCAACCAACTGAATCTACTTGTGAATTCTGAATTGAATTCTGAATAACTACCAACTAAAATCTACCAACTTTTATACGTAATCTAAGTGAACTATATAATATTTTCTTCGTATATGGAATGAATGATAGGCCATAGCAGTGAGAAAAACTAGCTAAATAAGGTATGAATAACGGAGGCTACACGCAGGCTAGGCCTTAATTACACAAACCATGCTTGATTTCCAACGTCTGCAACACTGAGATTATCAATAGTGAATCTATTAAACAGACCCATAAGGAATTCGCTTGAATCACGTCAAGTTCTAACAAGAAAGTCAGCGCACGCTCTTTGTGCAATTAACTGTGATAGATCGCATTTGGTTAGCATTTCTTCGTTGTCTCGTAGGTGGTCCGCCCGGTCCTCAAGGAGATATAGGTTCCCCAGGACAAGCTGGTCCGCAGGGTAAGAGAGGAGACATAGGTGACAAAGGCTTACCTGGTGTAGTTGGTACTACTGGTCGCACCGGTCTGCAAGGAGATGATGGACCAGAAGGTCCCCTAGGAAGGAAAGGAGAACCTGGACAACTTGGAGAAACTGGTGAGTGATTCGGTCCTATTTTTTTCTTTGCTAGTTAAAGGCACTGGGCTGGGATACAGGTTGTTAGGAGCATCTATTATACAACGCCCTCTAAAAGACCTTCGAAGTTTGGAAGCACTTACCCACAGAAGATGTTAGACTTATTCATGTCCTTAGAAACCGCGTAGGCATAGTATAGTTTTCATGCAAATTTTTTTATCAAAATAAGTATTTTATGATGATGATGTCATCATGATGACGTCATGATTTGGGTGAAGTTTAGTAAATCAAACTCACTATATATCAATCGAAAGCTTTAAGTTAGGAGAATACACATTTGATGCACCACTTGAGTGATATTGCAGTCGAAAGGCAAAAATGCACTTTGATGACGTCATCGAAAAATCCAACTTCCGGTCCAAATTTTACAGGGTTCGTCTTGAATTTGGAATTAGCGCTCATCAACAGTTTATCCAGAATGTGTAATAAAATGCAAAGTTAGGTGGAAAGTCAGATTGTTATGGAAAATTCCCTGCTAGGGTAAATAAAGCTGTAATATTCTTATGTGGAGAGGTGACACGAATAGATTAGGCCCGCTATCTGATCTGTAATCACGTCTGTTACTAACTAAAGATCGACAGTTTGTATTCATCCATACTTACATAATTAGGATCACGTGTTATATAAATTATCATAAATTATCACAACATTACATCTCCCCTTTACTTTCGAATATTGAATCACGTATATAGTTAACGGTCCTTCTGCCAACAAAACAATAGAGTCTTTATATACACATTTTTTTGTCTTTTCTTTATCATATGCAAGTCTATGCGTCGTAGATATTATGTCCAAATCTATCTACTTGTCTTCGCTCTCTCTGAGGATATCGAGTCTCTTGATTTTCATTTGCAATACCGTCATCAACATCATCATCATCATCATAGTTGTCATTACTTGATTCATCTTGATTCACAAAGTCCAAAGCTACCTTCTTAAAGAATGATACATTGCGAGTAATATAATGTCCATGAATACTTTTTGCTGTTAACATACTGCCTTTTCTTTTGACGATCTGATACAATGTGGTTCACAACATTACACTTGCGTGTCGATGCCTGTTGAGAGATTTGATTGCCATTTTTAACCGAATTATTGCCGATATCTACTAGAATATTCGCAAACATTTAAGAAGCTTTTCAAGACGATCTCGACAATACATGCGAAGTTGAAATTTTCGAAACAAAAACAATCGCTGGACGAAAAGTAGAAGTAGTTTCTTTTGTTCGCCACGAACATAAGGCGTTGTAGAATTTTGTAGATCGTATTCCTTGTTGTCATTCACTTTGAGCTGCATTTTCACGATTCCATTGTCTTTTTCATTCGTGATACTAAAGTTAGATGGACATTTTCTTTCCAAATGTAGTTGGGCTTGATCCTTGTCCTTTTGATGTCACATCGCGCGATATTGTGCATAGGGAAAACAAGCGATGGATAAAGTGGCTTTCTTTTTCTGAACAGAATGTCTAAATTTTTCTAAACTCTTCCCAAAACAGGATTCAAGGGTGTCAAAGGTGAGACTGGAGAAATTCCTGAAAATTTCACCCCAGGACCAGGAGCAAAGGGAGTGAAAGGCTTCAAAGGAGATCGTGGACCAGCAGGTTTCCCTGGATTCCCTGGAGATGAGGACACTCTGCCACAAAGCATATTGGACAGAACACGAAGAGGACAACAAGGTATGAAGGCTATGAATAAAATCTACAATGCATACAGCATTTTCCTCAATAAACGCCCACATTTCTTAAATAAACACCTACGTTTCTTCAATAAACGCCTACGTTTCTTCGATAAACACCCACGTTTCTTCAATAATCGCCCACGTTTCATCGAGTTGACTGTACTCTTTCAAATTTACGTTTACGGCTGTTTCATGTACAATACATTAGTTAGCGATATCTAAAAACTAATGAATGTTTTCTGCCTTTTGTTCATAAGGTGATGTTGGTGACCCTGGTCCACCTGGACCACCAGGCAGAAATGGAACATACATAGTCCCTCCTGGTCCATTACAGAATGGTGGTGAAAAGGGCAACAGAGGACCTCAAGGACAAAAGGGAGAGCAAGGTTCTAGAGGCTATACTGGCCAGGCAGGGCCTCAAGGTACTATATTATTACTTTTTATCAATTTTGCTTGAATGGAACGCATGTGACTCAAATGGACTTGAATGAGTGGTGTTTTCCCAGTACACTCTTTTTTTATAAGAACAATTTTATAAGAACACGAGCCTGGATTTTGCCTGCATTTTAAGAACAAAATAAGAACAATCTTAGGCTTGCCTTTTCATAAGCCCTAATAATGTCAGCTTTGTATTAAAGTAAGACAGTCAGACTGAATATAAAAGGCAAGTGAACAATGAAATATACAAGCATGCTGCATTTTTACACGAACCTAGTACCACTCCACGCGTTCACTGAAAAACATTAGTGTCTTAGTAACCGAGGAATGAAGAACAGGTCAAGAACATTTCAGGCTCAAAAAAGCAAAAACTTGAGAACAGCCAGGCTAGATCAAAATTTCCTGGTTCTTATAAAAGAAAGAGTGTACAAGGTTTATGCAGTTTGTTGAGATAGCGTAGAAAGGTGACCAAGGCGAGGCTCTTGGTTGACAAAGAATGACCGTATTTCCTCATCGGACAGTGTCTGGCGATATGCCTTTGCCCGGTGTTAACTACAGGTTAATGGACAGAATGTCCGACGATTGTTTTTTGAATTAACAAATACCAAAAGTTATATAGTAAACAAAATATGGCGTAATGAATAATTTCAATTCATTGACGAGGGTTTGAATACAACTTGTTTTATGTCTTTCTTGGACTCGAAATCATTGCATTCAAAACAATGACATGGGTGGCCTGCTAAAGCTGCAAAATTGTTTAACTGGCAACTGCATTAGGCCCTATCTTAAGAACCTATACCCAAATTTCAGTGTTTATCTCATCACACTTGAACCAAAATGTTAGGGTCGTTTCTTGGGAGGGAGGGGAGGTACTCGATATGATTTAGATACGTGCCGCCCGTATGGTTGGGTTTTTGGCCCTGAAATTCCCTAAACATGGGTATGATTTTACACAAAAACACCATACAAGAGTGTGGGAAATCGAAGAATACGTTTTGGTTATTTGAGTCCAAATAGTGATAATGTCGAAGATGTTCGTAGGGGACTTTCAAGTGACAATAAGGCATTGAAAGTCTTATTACTCATAGTAGTGGGCCTCTAACTACATTATTAGTGGGTGGGTCTGTTAAATCTCGGTGGCACATCCCCGTCCATTCATGTACCCCCCCCCAAGGGTCTTCTACGCAAGTTTCACTGTACATATCGACACTTTTACTGTTCGAAAAAGAAGATGCTTTTAATCTATACTAATTGCTCAATGTTCTGTGTCCATTTCATCAAACTTGTAATTTTGTCCTTTACTAATTTCACAGGTCCACAAGGAGCGACAGGCGCTATAGGAATCGCTGGTGGTAATGGCACACGTGGTGACACTGGACCAAAAGGATTCGTCGGTAAAAGAGGCCCTCGTGGCTCATCTAACAGAGGGCCTCCCGGTGGTCCGGGATTCACCGGTTTCCCAGGGCCGAGAGGTGAAAAGGGACCGCGCGGTGAACAAGGATTTATGGGTCTTAATGGTGGAAAAGGAGAGCCTGGAGAGAAAGGTCTTAAAGGTAAGAGAATGATCAAAGAGAAAACCGCTAATTTGAAGGCTCTCTGCTTTGCCTTATTCATGAAATCGATTAAATTACAGAACCTTTTATCTTGGTACTGAAAATTGCGCCTTTTCAAATATCGTATAAGTGTAATGATTGTATTTCGAATGAGTGTATGAAGCAGAGTAAGTGGCCAGTAGATTAGAGATAAGGTTGCACCCAGCCCGAATCCTTAACCTATTGTAACAAACACCTTCTCACAATTTCTGATTGACAAGATTCATGTTCAGTTCGAAAGCAATGGGAGATAATTACCCCAAGGGTATGTTTTAGGTTCCATTCTTTTAATTTTTTAACAGCTACATCTCTTTAGCTTTTTCCTTCCGTAAATCTATGTCACTCTTGCCTGAATATTCCATCGTCCGTCTGTTGTAATGCACCAGTTAATATATAATTTTATTTCAATCTGATGTACCTCAGGGCTCCGTCTTAGGTCCAATCTCTTTTAATTTTAAAAAGCTAGCTCTTTTTCCCCTTCTAAATGTATCCCACTTTGCTAATGGTCAAGAAAAAAGATTACCTGAATTTTCTGTTTCATCCTCCTATTGTTATAATACATCAGTTATGATAATTTTCTGTCCGTTAGGTGTAGCTCAAGGTTCCGTCCTAGGTCCAATCTCTTTCAATTTTTATAAAAATTCTTTTATAAAAGTTCTTTTCCCCCTTCGAAATGTATCCCACTTTGCTAATGGTCAAGAAAAAGATCACCTGGATGTTCTGTTTCATCCCTCTTCTGCTGTACTATTGTTAGTATAATTTCCGTTCAGTCAGATATACCTCAAGGCTCCGTCTTAGGCCCAATCTTTTTCAATTTGTCCTTCACGCAACAACGACTGTCTTTAAGACTGTGTTTTAAGTCAATTTTCTTTTTCCAGGATTCCCAGCTAATCCTCTTGATGGCTTAAAAGGTTTCAAAGGATACCGTGGTGATCGTGGACCGCAAGGACCAAGAGGACCCAAGGGAGTAAAGGGGGAAACACTGCCAGGAGAGAAAGGAGCAATTGGAGAAGAAGGACCTGTTGGAAGCAAAGGAGAGAGAGGAGACCCCGGACCAAGGGGACGTAAAGGATTTTCCGGTTACTGGGGAATTGATGGTTAGTAACATTACCTTGTTAACGTGCTTTGAAATTGGTTAAGAACTGTAATATAGATTTTGAGTGGTTAATCATTTCCAAATTGCGAGAAATAGAACCCAGGATAGAACCTTGGGGAGCACCGGCTAAAATATTACCCCATGTGGACGTTTTGCCATTCAGGACAACACGCTGTTTTCTATTTTCGAGAAAACTTTGCATCAGTGTTAGTAGTTTACCAGAGACACCACATCGACGTAGTTTATATACGAGACCCTCATGCCAGACCCTGTCAAAGGCCTTTGAAATGTCGAGAAAAACAGAACGGACATCTAGCGTGGGATTGCAGTCGAATGCAGTGAATATGGAATTGACAATCGACAGTAACTGATTAACAGTTGAATCTCCGGGGCAAAATCCTGACTGATTTGGGTTTAATAAACCGTTCGTATTCAGATGCTGATAAAGGAAATCAAAGATCAGCTTTTCTAAAATTTTTCCAAAGATAGGAAGAAGGGAAATTGCACGATAGTTTTGTTTCAAATTCTTACTGTTCTTTTTATGGATTGGAACTACGTTTGCTTGTTTCCAGACTTCAGGGAAAACACCTTGGTTCATACATGATTCAAATATTAATTTAAGGGGTAAAAGGAGGGCATCATCGCATATCCTTATCATACGCACTGAAATATCGTCCCAGCCATGAGCCTTGTTTGGATTTAATGATCGAATAATATTCAAGATTTTCTCATCAGAGATGGAAAAGTCAGTTTGACGAGTGGTACTCTGACGAGTTGGTACTCTGACGAGTGGTACTCTGACGAGTTGGTACTCTGACGAGTTGGTACTCAGACGAGTTGGTACTCTGACGAGTGGTACTCTGACGAGTTGGTACTCTGACGAGTTGGTACTCTGACGAGTTGGTACTCTGACGAGTTGGTACTCTGACGAGTTGGTACTCTGACGAGTGGTACTCTGACGAGTGGTACTCTGACGAGTTGGTACTCTGACGAGTTGGTACTCTGACGAGTTGGTACTCTGACGAGTTGGTACTCTGACGAGTTGGTACTCTGACGAGTTGGTACTCTGACGAGTTGGTACTCTGACGAGTTGGTACTCTGACGAGTTGGTACTCTGACGAGTTGGTACTCTGACGAGTTGGTACTCTGACGAGTTGATACTCTGACGAGTTGGTACTCTGACGAGTTGGTACTCTGACGAGTTGGTACTCTGACGAGTATCAGACGAAAAAAGTTTTTCAGTATAACCGAAAATATTTCCGCTCTTTCTTGCAATTTTGAAATTTTGTACTGCTCAATAACTATTGACTTACATGGAAAAATTCTTTTATTTTAAAAATATTTTTAAAAATCATGTTTTCGATGCAAAAATCCCATAAACTTTTTTTCAATAAGCAACTGGACTTTGATCCAGCCCTCAAGAGTTGCTTAACATATCCAGTATTCCAGCCCTCACAGAATGACTGGTACCCCCTAAAACCTCTTATTTTGGCTCTTTTCTGGCTTTTCAATGCAATTGACAAGTTTACAAGGATGTGCTGTATTAAGAAAGTAATTTCACCAAAACTTTTAACGAAAACTCATCCCTAGTTGCTTATTTACCAGTTGCTTATTAAAAAATATAAGTGTAAAGCATCTAGGTGCAAAGTTTAGGTACAAAGTTACATTGTCTTAGTGCTAGTACTGTTGATGAGCATTCGAGATTCCCCGATTCCGTGAAAAGTGAGTGGGAGTTAAACAACCCGAATGGTCAAAGCCCTTATAGAATCGGGGAAACTTGAACGCTCATAAAATCAACAGTAGAAGCGCTAAGATAGCGAAACTTTGCACCCAGACTATATTTTTGCGGCTTTGTACGAATTCGGTATCGAAAATACTATATCTCAAAATTTTTTACAATTTTCATAGTCGTGGCCGTTCGTCAAAAAGGTCTTTTTTGAATGTGGCTCGTCAGCTATTCTTGTTTTCTGAAAACCTCCCATAGTAACTTTATATACACGTAATTTTTATAAGAAACTAGAAAATGGGCCCAGTACTCAAAGTTTCTTAAAATGTTCAGATTTTGAGTAGTAGGTACTGATAGTTTCTTTACGAGTTTCTTACATATCTGTATTGATGGCATTGTGATTTTATCTGAATGATGTTCTAAACCCATATATCGATTGTATTTGGATGCTTGTGGCCTTCCAGCTTTTCTGCGTGTCACAAATATGCGTTATTGCATACAAAACATTGAAAATAAACTTGAATATGTCACAGAACTATGTGAAAAGTTTCTTGGTCAAAGATTTCCAGTTCTGGAGTTTCTAAAATTTTTGGCCATTGGAGAGTCTTGGTTTCTTCTAAAGAGTTTCTTATAAAAAAATACGTGTAATAGGTTTAGATCCCGAATTTTCATTTGGAATATTTTTGCTTATCCTGCAGGAATCCGAGGACCCAATGGAGAAGATGGCGACCCAGGAGACGAAGGTCCAGCGGGTATCAAAGGAGAAATGGGAGAAATCATTTTCAACGGTGAAAACAGGGGAGAGATGGGTGACTTTGGAGATATTGGACCTGCAGGTGAAAGAGGTGATGAAGGACCAATAGGACCTATGGGTAAGCAAAGATTATCATTATTATTATCATCTACATTTTAGTCATTTCAATTATTATTCGCATTCATCAATATCATCATCGTCATCACCATCAATTTTAATTATCATTTTCTCATTATTATCCGTCTTCATCAGTCGAAATCATCATTTTCTGCATCATTGTTATCATTGTCATCATAATCAAACATCACCATCCACATCATCATGTTTCTCATCATCATCAGTATCATCATCAAAATCATCATCATCATCATCATCACCTCCATCATCGTTGTCATTATCAAAATCATTGTCTTCACTATCACCATCGTTATCATTATCGTCATCATCACAAATCACAATCACATGTCACAATTAACATCAAGATCATCCAGTTAATATGTGACTATTCTGTCCTCTTGCGCACAGATGTCTGCTCGTTTGGGAACCTGTCTTGTTGTACAATTCTTTTAGTTGTTGTTTATCTATTAATTTCAGGAAAGATTGGTATTAGAGGTGCTCAAGGGACTAAGGGAGAGCGTGGCAAGGATGGTCTTCCTGGCCTGCCTGGTGTTCGTGGTCCAGACGGAAGTCCAGGTCCACAGGGATTTGAAGGTTTCCCTGGTCAACAAGGTGACCCTGGTGGTGAAGGTCCGGCTGGTCTACCGAGTGTTGCCGATGGTTTCTACATTGTACGACATAGCCAGACAGACCGGGTACCAGATTGTCCATACGGTTACAAGAAACTTTGGGATGGATACTCTTGGGTTTACTCAGTTGGAAATGGAATGGCGCATGGCCAAGATCTCGCAAATGCAGGTTCTTGCGTCAGGTATGTGTAGCTGCATTTATTGGGTTTCTTAGATAAATATCGATAAATAAGAACAAAAAACGCATTAGGTTTGCTGATGTGTTAAAAACTGCGATAATTGCATATAGCTACCCTCCTGTGTAGCACATCATTATGTTTCTTGATATTTCTATAATTTGTCATCTTCCATATCTGCTTATCACAAAGAAACAACACTGGTGATACGGGGACATCAACTGTTTTGCTGCGCTTTGTGAACTAAGTCTGAAATTAAAATTCCTTTTTTTTCAAGTCGTCACCCCGATGATTGTGACTTGGCATTTCAGTAAAAATGGGTGCCATGTTCAAAGCATCCTTAAGGCTGTTTTTTCTCGCACTCTCCTTCTCCTTTGTTTCCACGGAATGGTGGACCTTTGGAGAAGGCTATTAAGAAATAGACTTGGGGCAAGTCTACTGTTTGTCCGGCTGCGTCTGTATAAACGTTAAGCAATTTTATAGATTCACTTCGTTTTAATTTAGTCTTCCATATGTCGCAATTGGCTGTAGTCCTCTGTTATACTTTTCAACTTAGCCCTCTGTATCAAAGCACTTTCTTATATTTTTTTTTCTTTTCATTCTCTTTTTCCTGGAGACATTGTAACAGGCAGCGTGGCCGAGGGAACATGGCGTTCGGCTCGCTATCCGATATGTTTAAGTCACTTATAATAAGCCTACACCTATTTATAATTCATTTATTCTTATTGTTAATCTTTTATTTTATTTTATATTTTAATTTAACGGCCCAAGAAATCACAAGCTCTGCTTCTCTTGGGTCGTATAGTATACAATATTTTTGTACCTTGTAATTAGGATTGTATACTATGAAAAAGTTGAATTGAATTGAATTGTTCTCAGACACTCATATTCCTTTTATGTTACTAATTTGTTACATGCTGCCATGTTTGAAACACGATTAATTTTCTTTCTTAGGTCTTTCAACACGCTGCCCTTCGTGTTCTGTGAATCAAGCTTAAGCCCTCAGATGTGTTCGTATTCATCACGTAATGATTACATGTACTGGCTATCTGCCCGCAACACAATGCTAATGAGTCCAGTTACTGTATCTGCTGTATCCCCATTCATAAGCAGATGTGCCGTCTGTGAGACTCCTGCTGTACATATAGCTGTACACAGTCAAGACACAAGTCAACCCGACTGTCCGCT
This sequence comes from Chrysaora quinquecirrha, assembly GCA_014526335.1. NCBI lineage: Eukaryota > Metazoa > Cnidaria > Scyphozoa > Semaeostomeae > Pelagiidae > Chrysaora > Chrysaora quinquecirrha. The sequence goes on from JACTAT010000031.1 coordinate 3,128,004, forward strand.
TGGTTGGAGCAGCTTATGGTCCGGTTACAGTTTTCTAATGGTAAGTGCTTTTTTCTACAGTTGAACCTTTATTGACGGGCATCTCTTTGCAACGGACATCTTCGGACAACTGACAAATATTTTGGTATCGAAATTTGTTTCTCAGTCAAAGATAACGTCCATACAGTGGACAACTCCCAAAAACGGACACACAGATGTCCGATATATGGAGGTCATAGCATCCTCATATGTGACTTACACGTACAATGTGTTCCAGGGTTCTTGGAACATCCTGTAATTTTCCCCCAATTTAAACATTTTTTCCATCATTGTCTTAGAAATAGCAAATCAACCGAATACCTGATTTGTTACCTGGCCTGTATCAATAAGTTGATAAAAATGTAATGCACATTATGGATGCCTTCTAAGAACAAAATTTTTTGAAGGGGAGAAGGGAGCTAAAATAGAGCCTAGTGCTTGTCCAGTGTTCCATTGTCCAGTCTTCCAAAACATTTTGCAGGAATTTCAGTCTCTATCATCCATGCATATGTTCTGTACCTTTTAATCTAGTTTATTGCTAAAACCTGCACGCTTTTTTCAAGGACAAGCAGCTTCAATTTCAGCCTACCTGTTTCTTATTTTTTAAGCGATTTTTTTCCAACTTATACCCCCTACCCTTCTCAAAAACATATTTAAACGCGTTGCTGGGAAAGGGTTTCTCGCTGGTAAACTTTGCTTGTGCGGTGTTTCTTATCAAGATTGTCCTTAAAAAAATAACGTGTAATTCCCAAAATAATACGTGTATAACGTGTATAATTCACAAAATATTCCCAAATATCTAGAGATCTTCGATACTCTATTGAAAGCCTTGATGGGACAATAAGCCAAAATAAACTAAACAGAACTGCCAGCATGGCCATTCTGTGGCATGGCTTTTTCATGGCCTGGACATTTTTTGGCTGCTTTATAGATGTTTTAAAACTAGTGTTTATAATTCGATTTTCCTTCAATAGATGACTGGAAGTGGTGGCACCGGAGCAGGCGAATCATTAACTTCTTCCGGCTCCTGTTTGGAAGACTTCAGGCCCAACCCATTCATAGAATGCCAAGGCGCACGTGGAACATGCAACTTTTTCTCCGACAAATTTAGTTTCTGGTTGACAACAGTTGACGCCCAGACACAGTTCCAGGCTCAACAATCCGAAACACTTCATGGTGACAAGGGCCATAATCTGAGATCCAAAATCAGTAGATGTCGTGTTTGTACAAAGGGCTTCATAAATAACCAGCTCGGTGGACCAACGACAGGAAACTCAACTTCAGCTCGAAATATCATCGCAAGGCATTAAAAGATTAATTTTACTAAGAAAATAAAACTATTTACTTAGTATGGAAAAGGAACAGACATCTTAGCATGGAATTATCAAGGTATTACAAACATCGGACATTCCACTGGGATGACAAACGGCATTTAATAAACTGAATTTCTTGACAAATCGAACAAACTAAACCAAGAACCATTATGAAATATCTATATGCCCTGCTTTTTATAAACAAGTTTCTTAATTTCTTAACTTTTTAATCCATAGATGCTCGATTTTCTGGGCATGTTTTCTGGGCAAATTTTTACATTTTAGGCTCCAAATGAAAAGTCTAGCTTTGACGAATGGCCGCCATAATGCAACTTCTAAATTTACTGCGATATTGTTTTGCCGTTTTACGAATTCGGATTTTTAGCGCGGCTTGATGCCGGATTTTGGCGCGGCTCTTTTTCGTTTAGCGCAATTTTAGAGCGAATAATTGCTATCATGGTATGACGCAGAACATTCTATATCTTGAGGTTAGATGAAATTTTCGTAACTTTGGCCGTTCGCGGAATTGTAAAACGCGCCTGCAAATTTTTCGCGTTCTTAACAAAGACGTTTTTATTTAACCTTCGCTTGCTTATGATGGTCATAACTACATTTGTGTTTGAGACTGAAAATTTCGACAGACAACTTAAAAAAACTTCAGACCTGCTAGAAATAGTTGTTTTCTTACTCGATTTGATATATCCAGTATAGGAGTATTTTTGTATCAAAGTTTTGTAAACATTTTGTAACGATAATTTTGGTTTCAATTGTCTCCCTTGACTTATATATTGTGTTTTCCATCTATATAGTTAGAGGTGTAACGCGTTTTAAAGAAGCGTATGTTTTCAATGAATAATAAATTGATTGTGTTAACTCATCTTGTTTTGTCTCTCTCTTTCTGTCGGTTGATATTTACCGTTAACGTGTGTAATGCATTGAACACATTCCTAGCTTCCTTTGCAGTAAACACGCATACGCGCTTTTTTTTATAAGGAACCACTTTATAAGGAACCTACATGTAGAGGCCCGAAAATTTAAAGAACTTATACTACTAAAGAGAAAATCATTATGGAACTTTTGAATGTTGAATACTATTATCATTGCAAATAATCAAGAATTAGAAAGCCGGTTCCATACATTTGCAGCCGAAAATCACATAAATTGTACGCTACGCATGTATCAAATGTTTCTTTGAGTAGTCTCGAGCTTTGCTCACATGCAAATGTCTCTCTTTTATTGTTAAGATCACTGTATGTGCAGTTAACATTAAGGAACTATTAAGGAACTTTTGGAACTACAATTGTCTCAAAAGAGGCCCAAAAATACGGAACTTTAAGAACTAGGCCTTGAGGTAGGTTCCTTATACTGTAAAAAAAAGCGTGTATGTACTGATCTTTATAAGAAACCTAGCTCTGGGCCTGTTAGCAGGGGTTGCCTAATTTTTAACCCAGTTTTAAAGGAATATTCATTCATTCATTCATTCATATAAGCACATGCACTTCCTACATTGTTAGGTATGGAAGGTAAGTTAAAAACAAACAAATGAAATAAAAAAATACAGGCAAAAAGTACAAAAAGTACAAAATTAACAGAAGATAAAAAAAGAAAAGCTTAGTACAGCAAAAAGCCAAAAAATGGCATCAAGGAATATTATGGTATAATTTAACGGGAATTTAACACTGTCAGTTTAATTTGTGACAAAAATTGCTTTATAGTTAAGTGCATGGTGGGCCTCAAGGATAGCCCATGGCAGCTCCATCAATTTGATCAAACGAAACAGCAACTCTAAATACAAATATAATTGCAAAACCTAGTAGTAGCAGTTCTTTTTTTTAAATTTTTTAGAATTAGAGCTAAAAGTTGAGGAACCAGATTGTTACGATTTGCGTAAGCATTTTTGTAAGTTTGGCCATGGCCACAGGCAAGCCCATGATGACTCCATCAAATTGCTAAAAGTTCTGTAAAGCCTTTCTTTTGCCTAGCGCTCCTAGGTGTCTTAATTGGCAGTAAGCAAAATTCTTCTCTGGTTGAATAACGGGCCGCCGGCGTTAATATCTGGGCTTGTTCTATAAAGAGGCAGCCATGCCAAATTTTCCACCTCCGTCGCCCTTTCGAATTTTGAGCACGAGGAGGCAGAGCACCACACCGCCTACCTATCCAATTCACTTGTTGTTTTCTATCGTCTGCCCCATTTCGATGTCAATAATGGCTTTAAAAATGGCTCTTCAAGTTCCCACTGCTTAAAAAAGATCAAAGTTTCGCAAACAAAAGGTATCAGTGTATTTATTATTCTTTTTGTTGGGCGGAAAGCCTTACGGCGCTGCCTCCTGCCTAGGCCAATTTTTAGGCCCTAAAGGAGCACATTAAAAAAGACCTGAGCTATCTGCATGCGGCGGCGACAGCTTAGAGCTCAAGTGACATTTGATGGTATAATCAAGGCACAGAATTTAGCAGTTTATGTGAAAATTATCTTTTAACTGAATTTGGTTTGTGTCAAATTGAAATTAGTAAATTTTCAAGCCCAAAAAATGGGAGGAGAAGTTTTAAAGAAAGGGAGCTACAGTAACAAAATTTGCCACCAGTCGAGAAACAGTCAGATTTGAATAGTCTTTTCTAATCAACCACATTATTATTCATTGTTTTCTTTGCATAATTTATCAGGCCTTGCTTTTCTCAGGGCTGAGAGGGCTATAAACTGCTTTGCAGTTTTCAGTACGCTAATAACATTTTTTTCTTTGGAAGAACCTTAAAGCCTGGGTGTGGAAAATATTATTAAATATCTCTTTTTGTTTGAACTTTTCACAAGTTCCTAATTCTTTGGATTTTCTTTTAGGGGATATCATTCTCTGCAGATTTGAAGAAAAATTTGGGATTGCATTACTTCTTGGCATGTATGGCTTCCCAAAAACTATACCATGCAAGATGCTATGCATTTAGGTCATCAAATTTACAAAGAAAATCCACCTTGTTGTGGAAATATGGTTTGAGGAGACTGACAACACTTACGGGCATTTTTAACAAATGTGTACCTGAAAGCCAAAATGAGTTTCCTGCTGAAGAAAATGTTGGTTTGTTTGGAATAAATGAATTGAAGTCCCCAGATGGATTCCACATACTCAAGGAAAGAGTGGTAACAGAATGTGAAGATCTTATAAAAAAGGCTATTAGCAATCAGAATTCACCCCAAATTGTATCAATTTTTGATGAGATATCTGACAAACTTTGCAAAGTAGCTGATCTTGCTGAATTTACAAGGCTAACGCACCCATCAAGAGCATTTGCAAAGGCAGCTGAAGAAACTAGTTTAGGATTGGGTGCATTTGTCGAGCAACTTAATACCAACCTAACTCTATACAAGTCTTTAAAACATGCATTAATTGCTAGAAATGTGTTAGGGAATATGGATGAAGAAACAGAGCATGTAGGAAATCTTTTTCTGTTTGATTTTGAACAAAGTGGAATACATTTGGAAAAGAACAAACGAGAGCTTGCCGTGAGACTTCATGAAATGATCCTGTCTTTTGGTGCTGAGTTTGCTCATAACACTGCAACACCAAGTTTGTATCCTCTCAAGCACTGGCCTAGTGATGTTCGTATTCCGTTTAAAATACAAGATGGTCACATCAGAGTGAACAGTCCTTGTTCTGAGTCATCAGATTCAAGATTAAGAGAAGAAGCTTATAAAGCATTTTTCTCACCTTCCGATCGGCAGAAACTGGTCCTAGACCATCTCCTGTCAAGTAGAAATGGCTTAGCCAACCTCTTAGGTTTTGACAGCTTCTGTCACCGTGCATTACGTGGTACAATGGCTTCCAGTCCAGAAACCGTAGATGCATTCCTAGGTGAAACCCTCAACTTACTTTATGATTCAACAATCAAGGAACTAGAGATTATAAAGAAATGGAAATCGTCTGATCTTACAAGCAATCATAATTCTAATGTTAACATGTGGGACATAAGATATTTTACAAGTCATATTGTTTCACAGAGTTTTAATCTTGCTTCTGGCAAGCTTTCAGAGTATTTTTCATTAGGAGCTTGCATGGAGGGGTTGAATCTACTTTTCAATGCCTTGTACAGAATCAAGCTATGTCATAAGACTGCAATGCCTGGAGAAACATGGTCTCCTGATGTGCAAATTATAGAAGTAAGGCATGAAGAGGAAGGGATTCTTGGACATATTTACTGTGATTTCTTCAGTAGAGTTGGCAAGATTGGTCAAGACTGTCACTTCACTATCCGAGGTTTGCTATTGAAATTTTCCAGAAATTTATTACTGAACGCCTAAGTTTCTGAAAATGAAGTTGATGCCTCTGTCAAATAAATGCCAAGGGAAATTTGAAAATTTCTATTATTACATGGTTTTCAAAAATATGGCTTTTCAGACTGGCAATGGTGCAATCTGATTGGTTCTTCCCCAGTCTGTAAAAGCACTATTTTTCAAGCTGTATTGACTGGTGTAAAAGTTAAACATTCTCGATCCAAGTTTGAAAATATTCTATATGATGTTTTGAACACAATATAATAAAGCCTTTATTGAACGATTGCTTGATCAATGCTGAAAAACATTCTAACCTAAGAGTCTTGTAAGGACCTCACTATATCTGTATGTCATGCTTCAGTCCAAATATTTTCCAGCATTGGCCTTGCAATCGTTTAATAACCACATAGTAATGCCCATTCTTGTGGTGTGATGGCCAATTAAACTATCTGAAGAGTCCCCACTGTATTCTGTAAGAAAATTGGTGTTCAAAATGAATACCACTTCAGATTCACCTTTATTATTGGTGCATTTTGATCCGCATCTTGGTATGAATTCCTCCTTAGTCAATTTCGGTCGGTTTCTGATATTTATACTCTCAGGAGTTTCCGATGAGAAAAGCTTTTTTTAAGTATGTGCACCACTCCAAATTATTTGATGCCTATACACATAAATATGTTCAGTATAGATCACTTCGGTAGACGACCGACAGCACAAAAATTTTCGAAATCACAAGATATAGAGTTTTCGATGTGAAAATCGTATAAAGCATCCAAAACTTAGTAAAGGTGCAAAGTTTCAATGTCCTACCGCTTGTTTTCTTAATTTTATGTGTATTCAAAGTTCCCGATTTCATAAAGGCTTTGACCGCAAAAAATGAACTTGGTGAAACTTTTTACCCCACACGGTCAAAGCCCTTATAAAATCGCAAACTTTGAACGCTCATAAAATTGATAATACAAGCGCTGAGATATTAAAACTTTGCTCCTAGACTAATTTATAGGTGCTTTATAAGACTTTCGTTAAAAATTAATATCTTGCGATTTTGAGAAATTTGAAATTCTACCGAAGTGATCTATAGAGATTTTTCCTTTATTTCTTTGAAGTTTTGTGCAACTCTAAGACTAAAATTAGAACTTAGATAATGTTTTAATTTCATTATCCTACGCAATCATTAACAGAAGAACTTAGACATTCACCCAGTTTTTTAACGCACCTACAAGCGAATTTTTTTCATCATTTTAGGAGGAAAGGAGCTGCCAGATGGGACCTACCAACTACCCGTTGTTTGCCTTGTCTGCAATTTCCCCTCGCCTTCTAAAAGCACACCCTCCCTGCTAACAATAGGCATGGTTGAAAATCTTTTCCATGAAATGGGACATGCCATGCATTCAATGCTTGCACGTACACGATACCAACATGTGACAGGGACGAGATGCTCTACTGATTTCGCCGAAGTGCCTTCCGTCCTGATGGAGTCATTTGCCTCAGACCCAAGAGTGCTGAAAACATTCGCTAAACATTACAGAACCGGACAGCCTCTATCTGATGACATAATTGATAAGCTGCATGCTTCAAAGTCGATGTTTTCGTCAATAGAGACCACCACACAAGCATTCTACGCCTTGGTTGATCAAAAATATCACGGCAAGCACCCCTTGGTAAAACTACCACTGGTGTGCTCTCTGATCTTCAGAAAGAGTTTTTCCCGGTTCCTTATGTGGAAGGTATATGCTTTTAGAAGCTTTGTCTATTTTGTAAGAGACTGAAAATTGACCTATATACACGTTTTTTTATAAGGAACCTTTTGTCTCAGTTGAGGCTGGAATTCCTTAATTTTTCAACAAAATTAGGCTGAAGTTCCTTATATTGTTCCTTGTCGTGAGATATGTTTGAATACTAACTTTTACAGCAAATTCATATAAACTTGCTTCATTTTCTAACTTCAAATATAAATGGAGTCTTTTTTTGACAGAACGATGGAAAATATATTGTTATTCTGTAATTTTTCCGTACAAATCGTCTTGTTCTTGAAAGAAATTATTCTTAGTTTTTCATCCGAGCCTCGACAGTTCCTTAAAGTTCCTTAATTTTTTGGGAATTTTCAGCGTCGAGTTCCTTGTAAAGGTGTTCCTTATAAAAAAACGTGTATCGATAGTTTATTGAGATCATCAGGTTTTTAGTATCACAGTTTCTTATGAGTTTCTTGAATGTCCAGACTGGTTGGATCTTAATTCTGCCGAAGTGAATTAAGTCTGGTTTACTAGACTCGCTACACAAGTCTCTGTTATGCTCCTTAGAACTGATAGGTCGCTAATAACTACTGATGAACAAAAGCAGCAATTACATCGAAAGGGGACTGGTGTACCCAGTCTATTGGTTTCCATAAAGTCGTTGAGAGTCTTCGACCATCTTTGCACGCGTATCAAGTCATAGCGTATCTCTTCGTCTTTCTGCAACAGACTTGTTTTCCATAAAATTTTTGCAGTTGTTGGCGGTCTTTGAGATTTATTGACTTACATCGCTGGAAAAAATTGTGTGGTGAAATTATGCAAATTTTGGGATATTTTTCGGTCTTGGATGGGATGTTATCGAGATTTTCTGCGAAGTCCTCAATATCTACCAGCTGCGAATACGGAAGGTTTATAGAATCCTCCAGTGGTATTTTTTTGGAGGAGGCCAAAAATGGAAAAATGCGATTTCAATGTCTGCGAAACCTGCAAAAAAGAAAAGGCGAAATAGTGTCCAGAAGAATACGCCCATAGCGCCACTAAAGTTGCTTGTAAAATGGAACACGTGCAGTTCATAATTTTGCCTTTCTTTGGACGCAGAAAGCGTTTTTTCACACGCACCCAAGACGATTTACACACGCTAATGCTTCATTTAAGCTGCTCTCTACCGTTTTTGTCTGGGAGTTTTTAACCTAGTTTTATTTTCTTTCATTTTAGGGACGGCTTGGCAGCTTCGATTCAGCCATTTCCACAGCTACGGTGCAAAGTATTATTCGTATCTATGGTCGAAAGCAGTAGCAGCACTCATCTGGGGACGATTCTTCCAGGACGACCCATTCTCTGCTGCAGCTGGTGAGCGATACCGACGAGTGATGCTCGCGCATGGTGGAGGACGCCCACCACAGACCCTCGTCAATGATATGCTAGGGGTAAGCATTCAACCCCACGATTTGGTCAAGTCGCTAAAAGATGACTTGAAACTGTGAAAAATAAAGAATGATAAATTGTGTAAAATTTTCTATTGGTTGAGTTTTGATGTAAAGGAATTTACGAGGAAATTGTTTTCTTTTTATTTGGTCTAAGCGCTTTTTCGAAATTTCAATGTAGCTATGTAAAGTACATCCATATTGTCATCATCATCATCATCATCATCATCATCATCATCATCATCATCATCATCATCATCATCATCATTTAAAAAAAGTGCGTGACTACAATCATCTGCTCTCCTGTCTAATCCAATACGGGAAGGAATGGTTATGAAGATATGAACGTTATGAAGATAATTTTTCCAAGAAGACTATAGGTTTTTACATTGGAACCCGCTAGGAAGGGCAACCTGCCGAACCAGATTAGCCTTGCAAGACAAGACTCCACTCAATCATCAACGTCATCATCATCATCTTCATCGTCTTCATCATCATCAGCATTATCATTATCATCATTATCATGCAGTAGAATACGTAACTTAATGCAATCTCTGAAGTTTGCTCTATGTTAGTTTAAATTAGTGATTTGACACTACTGTAAAAACTAACAGTAAAGAATTTCACAATACAATACAACAATACAATCATTATATTAAACGTCATCATTATTGTCATAATCATCATCATCAGCATTATCATCGTCGTCGTCGTCATCACCATCATTATCTTAAACGTCATCATCATTGTCATTATCATCATCATCATCATCATCATGTGTCGTTATTGTTGTCAGCATCATCATTATCAACATCATCACATAATCATTATGTTCATCAGTATGTTCATCAGTATGATGATCATCTTCATAGCATCATCATAATAATCGTCATCATTGTTTATCATCATCAAATTCAGTATTTCATCATCATCGCTTTCGCCGCCATCATCATGATTGGCGTCATTTCATCGTCTCTATCATGTCGGCGTATTCATCATCGACGCATCAACTTATAAATTCCAGATAAATAGGATTTTTGCCTGGTTTGCAGTAAAGATGATCCAGGAGACCTGCTTCCGTAGTGATTTGTATCTATGTTTAAAAAATACGCCAACACTCAACCCGCAATAGGTTAAAAGAACTTCAAGGTTAAAAGCCAAATACATACTGAATAGATTATATTTTTTAATCGGTTGGCTGTTGAGTTATTTGTAAATTTCAAGCCAGGAACGAATGATGCTGAAAATTCCGTAAGTGGAAAACTTGGTGTGCATTTTTCGGCATTTTTTTCGCGCATTTTGTTTCTTTTGGGCGGGAGCACAGCAGCGGCATTACTTGAAGTACTTGTAAAGGAAACTGTGTAGTTGATTTTTGGGCCTATTCGGGTTGGACGCATGCTGCTGAGTGCTGATCATACTACAATTGGCTAAGTTTTTTCTGCAACGTGTGCAAATAACTCATCTGCAGTAAATTAAGATTTTTGTCTATCTGATAGTTACAGATTGCTTGTGCTTGCATAAAAAACCAGTTCTAGAAAACTATATCAAATCAAGCAACAGCCACCAAGTCAAGGCAGGCGGGAAATCGTGTCTGGCCTATTTTCATTCTCAAAACGTGTTGTGACGGACAATCTCACTTTTTTGTTTTTGAAGATGACTAGGTAAGCAAGCAAATGATTTGTGCAAGAAGGGTTTAATACTTTAAAACTTACTCTTTATTTCTTTGCTTGTTTCGTTTTTTGTATTTATTTTCATTTGATGCATGTTTGTAGGTAATAGGACAAGTCGGCCCACAACAAAGTCGGCCCACTATCATGTGTTGGACAAGTCGGCCCACCATCATTCAATGGCCCACCATGTGTTAGACAAGTTGGCGTAACAAGTTGGCCCATTAAAATGTAATGAATTTGAAACATGTTCCTTGTGAAAGCAGGGGTTTGGGGACACGAGCCCCCAATAGCCCAACATGTGACAAAATGACTACTTGTAGCCTAAATAACGTCGTTGGCTGACATGGCGGTGGGCCAATTTGTCCATTGGGTTGATAGGGGTGGGCTGACTTGGCATTGAGCCAACTTGTGTAGAAAGCTGCTTGTGCTTGTTGAGGTTGACTTTGATCTTTGTTGTGCTCAAAAGTACAAGTTCTGCATGTGATGCAATGGCAATTGATGCAATAATTTTGGTCCTACAGTCAGCCCTCCCCATGGGGCGCAGTACCCCTACCAAGGAGGGCCCTCGTGTAAGAAGCGTGAATAATTTTTTAGGGCCATGCCCTTTTTTCGTTAGAACGCCCTTTTCAAACAGAGTTCATTAGATTCTAGTCAAAATTTATTTGCATGAATATAACACTACACAATCACTTTATGGGCCTTTTTTAATGCAAAGGCTTCAATTGCATTACTGAAGTCAATTTTTCTCAAAATGAATTTGCCGAAATTTCTAACAACGGGCCCCGGGGCATTGCCCCGGCTACCCCCACCTCTCGCACCACTGCCAACAGTGCTGTATAGGGCGTATGTAGGAAGAAAAACTTTTTGGGTAACACCATCATTGTTCTTCAAAAGAGGAGACAATAGGCAACCATACAGCTTAAAGATCAAAACAATGGCTTTTGCCAATGTTGGGGGGCATCAGCCATACCTGCCCCCAGTGTCTACAGGCCTGTTCTAAAAATTCTTTTATTTTCACAGGAAAGGAAGAATCGATCTTGGTGATATTACACCACATAACATCAAGCAATTGAAGAAACTAAATTCAGTGGTTTTCCCTGTTTCATATAATGACAAGGTAAGGAAGATCCCTTTTCAAGACCTTTCACCCAACCTCGGATTCGTCCCACCAGTCTTCTAAGACGTTTTGCCCAACATTTTTTGATTGTTTACCCTACCAGAAATGACATAGTTAATTCTTTTGAATATTTTTTTGGAAAAATGTGGATTGCAAAATTGCGAAAAACAGCGAAACATGACTGGACATACATAGAATCTTTTTTCGTCTGACACTCTTCAGAGTATAAACGTCAGAAACAGGCGAAACAAATGACCAAGGTGAAATTTATTCCAAGATGTGGATCAAAATGCACAGAATTAATTGAAGAGTCCAAGTGAAAAAAAAACTCTGTCTGACTATACAGAAGCATCCGTTTGGTTTGATGTGGACAGATTCCAAAACTCCGAATTGGATGTTTTATACTCTGAAGAGTATCAGAAGAAAAAAACTTTTAAATATGTCCAGAGACATTTCCGCTGTTTCTTGCAATTTTGAAATTCTGTAGCAGTCAAAACTATTTAATGAATTATCAATTAAACTAAACTAGATTATATACTAAAGAACAATTGAAACCGTCTCACCAAAGATATTTTCTCAATTTCTTATTATATTTTTTCCAGTTTTATAAAGATGTGCTAGAAGTTGGAGAACTGGCTAAATTAGGTTTGTTAGTGGTTTTTACAATTATTGCGGGTTATTTATGAAGCTTTTTGCTTCATAGTATTAGACATGTTAATCACCACTCATCAAAGCCTCTGGTGTTTATCTGGATATTGTTTTGGAAATGCTGCATCTCCCATCATTGGGCAAGGAAAAGTGTTGTTCTTCTTCTGTTTAATGGGTTACTTTGATTTAACTAAATTTGCTAAGAAGCTCAAATTTTGTGAATCAAGTGTTGCAATATATAGGAGAAGAACCACGTTCCTCTTGCCCGATGATGGGAGATGAGAAATCTCCTTAAAAGATGACCCAGCAAATGGCAAAGGCTTGATACTGTGAGCAATGATTGTCACCGCTGGGCTAGCTGTGCTGTGTGTGTGAGACCAGCTTTTATTCCGTGAATGATAAAAATATACTTGAGATATTGATAAATATTCATCCTAGTTGGAAAGAGCAATGTTGTCATCTTTAGTTAAAAAAGGGATTGAAGGAAAAGAAATAAAAACTTACACACTAATACAATACCATCATATCAACAGCAGTGTATGAATGTGAATCTTGGATATTGAATCAAAATTAGAGAACAGAATAGAGTCTTCTGAAATGCGTTGTTTTCAACGAATACTTAGAATACCATACACAGGGCATTTTAACATACTATCAAGGATACACGTCCCCAAGAAAACCAAGGAAGTCCTGGTTTGGGAACATAACATCCTGGAGGCAGAAGGAAGCTATTGCCTGTTTGCGTACTGCTGGTGACTGAAGGAAGTGGCTTGAAGTTATTCAGAAGGCAAAGATACCCCTCAGCCCTCGGATAGATGAGCTATGGGAATGAGTTGAACTGAACTGAAATACCATCTCCCCTTGTAATTTGCTCTGACTGTCACTGCCTGTACCTTGCACCTATTAACTACTTATGCCTCTTCCTACCTACCTATGTCAACCACTGTCTATGTCTCGTATCTATATACTTAATTCTAAAAAAACAACAGTAAACACAATTAACAAAGTATTATAACTAGCATAAATTTTCTTTCAATTTTGGCAATTTTTGTCTTGTTTTGTTTTGTTACTTTATTTACTGTATGTTATCAAAAGTAACACTTTGACATTGTTTTTGTTCAGCATACTACAATGATGTTGTGGTTGGAGCAGTGTGTTGCAGAGTGGATAAATCAGACAATACAAGGAGACTTTACATCATGACTTTGGGTTGTTTGGCACCATACAGAAGACTTGGTATCGGTAAGCATAGTTTTCACCTCCACCTGAACGGAAGCTCTTTTATTTGAGTAAATTAAAAGCCCCATTCACATGAGTACGCAATCAGTGGTGTAGCAAAGGGGAGCAGGGAGGGGCAATACCCCCAGCCACCAAGTAATTTGGGGCACAAAATTTTGTGATAAACTCAGATGAAAAATCTAGGTTTCACTTAAAATGTAACTTAAAATAAGATATAGGAGGCACATTATTTTTGTTTGCCCACTGGCGCCGATGACGCTGGCTACGCTACTGTACCCAATTGTACGGTTAATAAAAAAATTAGCTGTTCACATGTGGATGGAACGATAACGCACTGGTTTTGATTGCTTTTAACAGGAGAACTAAACTGTTCCATTGAATTTTTGCCAACAAAGATAATTATTGAGTTTAGCAAAATGCTTTACAAAAACTTGATTAAGTATAAAATGTCAAGGGAATTGCTCATATGTGCAATAACACATGCACTTTTCCACAAAAACTGTATCATTACAGTTTCTGGACCAGTTATTCTGTTCACCGGAGAACGAAACAGAACGATTGCATACCATTCCAATTTTTGATCACTTTAAAAAGTGTTCCGTTTTCTGGAATGGAGCTATATGATCTGAACTGTTCCCATGTGAATGCAACCCCTCAGTGTACCACTTTTTGGAACAAATGACTTGGAACGGTACGCAATCCTTTCCATGTGAACTATGCCTAAGAAATTTTTCTTCATGCAGTGATCATATTGGCTTTGCCCATGTAAACATATTTTTCCTTAGTCCAGGTATTGTATTTTCCTACCATATGAGAAACCAACTAAAGTTTTTGAATAACTTCATTTATTTTCTGCAATTGCTTTATAGGAACAAAAATGGTTGAACATGTTCTGAAGATTTGTGAAAAAGATACCAATTTTGACAGCATTTACTTGTAAGTAGAAGTTTTTATTGTGTTCATACAGAAGTTTCTAGAAGGACAAGCTGCAGCAAGTTAAGTTTAAGTGGGTTTTTCAATTTATCCAGAACTGATTATTTTTCCCTTTTTGAAGGCATGTTCAGATAAGCAATGATGGTGCGATTGAATTTTATAAAAATTTTGGCTTTGAGATTATTGAAACCAAACAGAATTATTACAAGAGGATAGAGCCCGCTGATGCCTATGTGCTACAAAAGACACTTGGAAATGCCAAGGATAAGTAGTAAAGAATGCTGCCTTACCAGTATATAGAAGTCACTGAAGGTGGCAAGTGTAAAGGCAACACTTATAGCTGCCAGGTGACATTTAGGCAGCTTTACTAACTTTTTAATAGCTATTTTTCATTGAAATATGGTGAAATCTGTTTTTCTAACAAAAAGTCAACTTGCAAAGAAAAAATGAACATTCGTTACCAAACTGATAATTAATAATATTTTCTTGTTTCGTTAGATGTAGTTTTGAGACAATTTTCTAAGATTACTCTGAGGTAAAAATGTATTGAATTTTAATTACTTTTCTTGATGATTTCTTCATTGCTAATACGAAGGTGAAGTGGGGGTATTAAGCTATGGCTAAACTAGGGGACTTGTTGCGCGCGACACTGTATTCGGCGTGTCTCACAGGGTGGCTAAACATGCGAGTGACAAGCGAGCAAAATGTCCCCCGAGTCATTTGCATGTCGCGGAGACAAGAAATGTTTCTGTTTTCTCCTAGAAACATTTGCGTGTCTCTTGCTACAAAATTTGCCGCGCACTACAAAGTTTCTGAGGTGGCTAATCTTGAAGACATCCAGGGACATGTCACTGGCGACAATGTCGCGCACGACATGTCTCCTAGTTTAGCCAGGCCTTTAGCGTCAATCAAATTGAAGGAGACGTGCTGAGCGAGTGAGCAAAGAAGTTCTATAAGATCTTAAAGAGATCGTAGCTACAATTTTTGAAAGATTTTATCAGAATCTCTGATGGAAGCAGATTGAGTCATCATTGATCATGAAAGCTGAACACATTCGCTCACACGATTTTGAAACCACGACTACCTAATCGTTCGACTATTATCCTACGATTTCAGCGATTGCTACAACAAAGTTTTCCCATTCGCAGTGATGATCTTGTGATATTACGGTACTGCGTTTAAATCTCCCTTCTGAAGATTGCGCGATTGCCATAAATGATAATCACCTTGCGCGTTAATATGTGCCACATTTGGGTATACATCCGCATGTTTTGGTATATAGGGGGTATACATTCCGATTGCTTCTGACGTTCATACTCTGAAGAAGGTGAGACGAGACAAGCTTCATGTCCAAATATGTTTCAAATCTTTTTGCCCTCCATGGGCTCTGTGGAACTCAAAGACTATAAATGTTCATTGGGCGAATAAAATACAGTGTCAGAAGAAAAAAGCTTTTAAGTATGTCCTAATCTGTTTCTGCTATTTCTCACAATTTTGAAGTTAATAGTTTTTTGAGTTTTACAAAACTTCAGAATCGTGATAAACTGCGGAAAAGTTTTTGGCATGTCCGAAAATGTTTCCGCTGTTTATCGCAATTCTGAAATTTTAAAGTTTGGTATAACTGAAAAACTGTTCCAATATTTTTTTGTCAATGCATAAATTCATTGAAATGACCCGGGGGGTAACTTCAATAGATCAGTGACGGGGGTGTGCCATTTTCGTAATAAAAAGTTGACCCCTAAATTTATGAAAATTCTAAAAAGTATACCCCAAAGTTCACAAAGAAATATGAATATAGTATATAAAAATACTCAAAAGTCTGTTTTTAGAGTTATACAGCTGAAATTTATTTGGCAGTTATTGTGACTTTATCAAAATTGATCATCTTAGCAAAAATGATACCCCAAGTTTGTAATTTTTGCAAATTTGATACCCCAAAATTTATTTTCCACCCCTAAAAAGGTACCTCAAAAAATGGCACATCCCGTACCATACATATGGGTGTTACCCCGGGGGAAATGAACTGCTATACTATAACGTCTACATACATGTAGAGGATATATAGTGCTTGCTTGCCTGAAAATTTCAAAATTGCAAGAAAAAGGGGAAACATCTTTGGACACACTTGCTTTTTTTCGTCTGACACTCGCCAGAGAAATGAACGTCAGAAACTGACCGAAGCAAATGAGAAAAGGCAGTATTTATTACTAGAAGCGGGTAGAAATGCGCCCTTCAAGCTAGAATGGTATTGTGTTTTGAACACCAATCAGCTCGCGGGATACACGCTTTTTTTTATAAGGAACCTACCTCAAGGCCTAGTTCTTAAAGTTCCTTATTTTTGGGCCTTTTTTGAGGCAATTGTAGTTCCAAAAGTTCCTTAATAGTTCCTTAATTTTAACTGCACACACATCGGTCTTAACAATAAAAGAGAGACACTTGCATGTGAGCAAAGCTCGAGACTACTCAAAGAAACATTGATGTGATTTTCGACTGCAAATGAATGGAACCGGCTTTCTAATTCTTGATTATTTGCAGTGATAAAAGTATTCAACATTCAAAAGTTCCTGAATGATTTTCTCTTCAGTAGTATAAGTTCTTTAAATTTTCGGGCCTTCTACATGTAGGTTCCTTATAAAGTGGTTCCTTATAAAAAAAGCGTGTACAGCGAGATGACCAATCAAATTAATCGAAGAGTCCAAATGAGAAAACGAACTCTTTCTGTCAACACAGAATCCTTTTGGCATTGATATGGACAGAAAGATTTGTTTGCTACTAAAACCCGTTTCCGTAGAAAAATACCTTAGTTCGCCCTTGTTTTGCTTACAACCCAGCAATCGTGGGATGCTCTAATTTACTACAAGCTTATCGAGAAAAACATGTTTACAAAAATATTATTATTTCAATGGATGTTATCTGGATTATTTTTAAGTAGCTCATTTGGTGTTTTCTCCTTCCAGCACAGCATCCATAACAAAATACGACAGGTAAAAATATTGTTGTTGTCACCCGTGGTCTTTCCATAAAGATCCTTTCATAGATTTTCTCGTTTTTCACGTGTTTACCATAATTCGCGAAAATTTATTCCAACAGAACTTTCTAGGAAACGAAATCACTTTCGTTAATTTTCGCGAATTTTTCTATAACTCGAAATTCGCTTCAATCGAAAAGGCAAATTTGCTGGAATTTGTACCAGCAAAATAAAGT
Organism: Chrysaora quinquecirrha; assembly: GCA_014526335.1. Classification (NCBI taxonomy): domain Eukaryota; kingdom Metazoa; phylum Cnidaria; class Scyphozoa; order Semaeostomeae; family Pelagiidae; genus Chrysaora; species Chrysaora quinquecirrha. The sequence continues at coordinate 3,145,564 of JACTAT010000031.1, forward strand.
TGGTCCTCCTGAAACGCGAAAACTTGTTCCCGCGATATTTTTCATTTCCCTCATTCGCGAAAATTAATTAAAAAATTGCGCGTTTATTTTCAAGTCGCCAGAGTCTGTTCGCGCGAAATGTTCTCCCCTCAAAATCTCAAAAAAATCTTTTCGTGATTAGCTTTAAATAGTTCGGCGCTGGTTGGTCGGTATCTTTTTTAATGCGTTTGTTTATAAGAACATTTTAGCTTCTTTTCCAACCTGAAAAATGTGTTTTTAAAAATCTCGGTCTGATGTCACTCTTAACAGCCAGTATCGGACATCCCGTATAAAGGAGTGCTTTTTCATCGAACACTCGTCTTTCTTCGAGTTAACTCATCAAAACAAGAGATATAAAACACTTCAAACCCTTCTTGCTTAATTCAAACATTGACGAATCTATCAATGCGTCAATACTGAAAGCTAACATACATCTAAAAGCGTCTAAAAGATCATTTTTTTATCGTTAGAATGCAATTACAATTTGTCGAACTGTCGATATTATTGTCGAACTATATAATTGTCGAAATGAAACATGTCGAACTGTATGATTGTCGAACTCTAACATACTATGTATATAGTAAGGCCTACTATATCTACATAATCAATACCAAAATAATCATATATACAAAACATATTTGGGGAAACTATCTTATGATAGTCAGTATTACAACCATATACAGCCCCCAGAATACGTGTAAGCCACTTTTCTTTACGAGTCTTAGCCAGTTTCGCCAGTGTTAACTGTGCACGCAAGCATTGAACCGCTTACAAGCTCCGAAAGAAGACCCCATAGGAGAGGTACCTGGATACCAGATACCCACATAGCTACTTTTCCGGGTTATTCCCAATAACCCCCAGTTAAAAATGCATGAAATACTGATGCCTCGAAAGGGCGAAGGACATCGAGATGAGATGACCAAGATGATAAACTCTCGCTTCCTTATAGAGTATGGTTTTGATTTTGTTTACACTAACACTACACACTTGCGTCGATAGGAACTTCTAAAGTTCCTATTATATGATAGAAACTAGCAAAGTTCCTATCTATATAAGAGATAGTCAATACAAATTTCTCCTATAGCTGTTTGTCTATTATGAAGTAAAGTCTAAATCATTTTGAAAACGAACGTTCCAGGGGTTCCAGGTCGATCACAAGAAGACAGATAATTTGTCATGAAGTCCAAGCATTGATGCACGATGATGCACGGTGATGCCACTACACGTCAATAGGCACTGGCATTATTCGGCATTATTTGGAATGCCTCTCTCAACTACCCAGTATAGTAGCTGCTTTGGTACCTGTATACCCACCTTGCATGAAATCCGTATCAGTTCTTCTTTCTCTGATCTTCTTATTCTCAATCTTGGATTCAATCCTGGATTCACTGACAACCAGTATCTTTGAATCAAGAAGTGCATATTTCGCGCTCTTTTCTGAATGTTCGTCTTCTTCTAAAATGATATTCAATTTATTCAGGTTTCTTTTTGAAGGTGCTTCGAATAAAAACACTTGATTTGCATCTAAATTGAATTTTACTTTCTTCGTTATCATTTTGAATCTTGAGCTTAGAAAAGCTGAACTTCCAAGAAAAAAGTGACAGTGTTTCTTGCTCTTAAAAATCAAGCAGATGAGTTTTTTGTTCCTTTTCGTCTTGCTCTTAGCTTCTTTCTGCAAGCAGTTAGTCGTTTCGTTTTAATAGCAGAAAACATCTATCTACTACGCATTCGTTTGTTATGATATGAGTTTTGTATCTGAATCAGATATAAGAATGCAGGAATGCAAAGAAAGAATAATTCCAAACCTTCATTGATTCCACTGTCTGGCTTTTCGAGGACGATAATACAGAAAATATTATCAATCCATACGCAAATCAAAGATAAATATAATCAACAAGTCAGCAAGACGATTGATATCGCGACAGGGACACAATATGCGTTGACTGAAAATAGAACTCGTTCAGACAAAAGATTGGAAACACAATGGTTACCGTCAGTTTCCTGATTATTAATCAAAAACCATTATCATTATCATCGTCATCATGATTACGGGTATCATTATAAAAATCTTCATCAATCATCATCAAATCTTCATAACCATCATCATCGACGTTATCATTCTCATAGTAATCACCGTCATCATCACCATCACCATCATCATCATCGTTATCGTCATGATAATCATCATTATTGTCATTATCATCACCATAATCATCATCATCCATCTCACTGTCATCGTGATTATCAAATCATCACCATCATCGTCATCATCATCATCATTATCATCATTATGACCACTACGATCATCATCTCCATTAGTATCTTTTTCTTTATTGTCGTCGTCATCATCGTCGTCGTCGTTATACCATCAGTCAGTCAATCACCATCATGATCACATATCTTAATCATCTTATCAATGGTAATCATTGAATAATCATCATGATGATAATTGTCATAGTCTGTCGTCCCTTTTACCTTACCTTCACTTTTGAGTTTTATTGAAGCTCCGTAACTTACAGTAGGCGGGAAGGAAAAGTTGGATTCTTTCCACGTGGCGCAGATTTCTTTCTAAATAAGGAATCAGACAGGTGCGGAATGTTTGCTCTTGCATCATATTGAAGTAGGCAGCTCCTCAGTGCATTATATTGTTTATTATTTTAAAGCGTAGGCAAATTCGCATTTGGTGAAAAGCAATTGCGTGGTTGCTCGACCTTCGTCCATTTAAATTGTCTACCAGTTAAGGTTTGAGTAATGTGCATTAATCTCGTTGTGCCAGACTGAGAAATGAGAAAGTCTCACAGTCGCACTTCAAAGTTGCATCGTTGCCGCACTCTTGTAATAAATGTAGCTTGGAAATCCTCAGCGTTTCCTAGTATTTAATCTCTTTTGTCTTCTGTTCACCGTTCACTTGTCTATTTTTAAATTTGCCCTTGCATTTGTATAGTACTTCGATGCCTGCCAAAAGTCTTGGAACACTCGCACTATTTTTACTCAGATGGTAGCAGAAAAAACCCCTCCCCCCTCAAACAATGTTGATTTTCTGTGGTTTGGAATATTCCACAACAACCCGCAATGCATCTTATGAAAGCTCAGACTATACAGAAGACGAACAACATTGTTTTGGGGGGAGGGGGTTGATTTTCTGTATTTTCCAGTAAGAAAGGGAAGAGGAATCGTATTTTTTCAAAAACTACGGGGGTGTTCCAAGGACTTTTGGCAGGCATTGTAGCTCTCCATAGAGTGTAGACTTGCCACATAAACCCCACCCCGATCCCACCACTCCGCTGGATGTTGTTGGTGTTGTCACAATCACAACCACTGTTGTTGGTGTTGTCACAATCACAACCACTGCTGTTGGTGTTGTTACAATCACTCGGTTGGAGTGACAAATCAAAAGTAGGGGAACGCGGAACGTAAACTAGAGACTCTTGTAGTAAGTCTACTCAGACGTCTTCATTTTAAGCGATCAGTTCAGCAGAGAAGTTGTTGTTGTCGGCTTAAGGGTGGTTGTGGTTGCAAGATCTTGGATCTCGGTGGAAGCGAAAAATGACTTGATGTGATAAATCTAATTTCTTTAATCGTTGCAATGTACTAAAAAAACTTTGTTTAGTTTAAACACTCTATACAAGCTAAAAAAACTCAATTTAGGCACGTTCTAGCAACAGACATCAGATATTTCAGTATTTCATACAGAATCTCACCTATTCAAGTTCATTATTCGGTCTTAAGAAATTTGAAGTAGTTCGAGATAGCGAATGTTCGAAATAACGGATGCCCCATATAAATATAAAAAATTGTAGTTTTTAAGTCAGAAAAGGAACCCCTATTACTGATCCCAAATTTCATCAAACAAGTCAGCTATTTTTTTTTGCATAGGAGTCAAAGTTCATCTGCTTTCATCCGTACTATCGGTGAAGTTGAGATAATGGCGAAAGAGAACAGCTTCATCTATTGTATACATGGGCAGCATATCACTTAGCTGCTGCCATTCCCGCTCCGCTAGGCGAACTTATACATTTTCAGCCTGTCTCTTTATCCAGTTCAGCAGAAAATTTAGCAAAGTTCGAGATAAAGAGCAGGTTTTCCTTAATGGGAAATCGAAAATGGTTCGAGACAGCGAATGTTCGAGATAACGGGGTTCGAGATAGCGGATGATTATTCTATACAAAACCTTATACCAAAACGAGGGGAAATGGAAAAACGTTCGAGATAGCGAATGTTCGAGATAGCGGGCAGTCGAGATAGCGGATGTCAACTGTAGAAAACAACTTCAGGCGGCGACATTTAAAGCGGTAGTGTCTTGACCCCAGCAAATATTCGAAATTTTTGGGAATCGGCATTTTTGCTACATGAAATAATGAATTGCAAATAGTTGTATGATTGTATAGTTGTTGGCAAAGAAAAATCTCGGGAGCTTTCCTCCGAACACCAATTTGCGAAAAAAGGCGAAAAAATGTTGGGACAAGGTCAAGATTTTTTCGCTTGACACTTGTCAGAGTATAAACGTCAGAAACAGACCGAAACAATTTACTGAGGCGGAAGATATACATATAACCAGATAGGAAACGAAATGAACCAATCAGAAAAGAGAAGCCGAATTTTGGCATTGTGTTTTCAACACCAATCACCTTTCAGGATAAAGCGGGATGACCAATTAAACTAATCGAAGAGTCCAAGTGAGAGAACGTACTCTTTCAGTCTACACAGCCGGCCTTTTGATCATGATATGAAGTGAAGTAATATAATATATGCTAAGTGGAATAATGATGAAATGAACTCGCTTTGCTCCCCCTTTGTTCTGTATATTTTCGAAAACAATTGATTCCTGGTTTGGAAAGTATTTTCTTTTCCAGGACGGTAATTTTTCAACGGGGTCATTACCAATGGGTGTCTAAGCTTTACGTGAAATGAACTAGACCTGTAATCGTACAAGAAAAATCCCCAGTTTCAGCATTCTTTCACCAAACTAGCCAATCACAGCCTAAGACGTTAATCATATGATAACTATTTTGCCCTGTATTTGGCGCGAAATTATTTAGCTGTTGGAAAGGGTTGTGTTCCGTAAATCCTTGAATAAATAAGCCCCCATCTCTGAATAAACCCCTCGAATTAGCCCCTACCTAAGAATTCACTCTTGCAAATTACCCCCTCCGAATAAGCCACAGTGGGGAATCATTCGAAGGACTTATGAGTTATGAATTTATTTTTGTCTGTAGTTTATCGCATTTTGTTCTCTAAAAAAGCCTTCCAAATCATCTTGCTTGTTTTTACTAAGCTTCTTTTACTCATTTCTTGAAGAAATCTATTGGATATCGCTAAATGGTGCTGTGCATTTACCTAAACGTGTCCAATGAAAAATCGCTAAGCTGCAATATATCGAGGATGATGATGAAGACGATAATGATTATGATGACAACAAATGATATGTCCCTCGTTTTCACTTTTACTACACGCGGGTAACACGCGTTTCCGGGCCTGGGCTGAGCCTTGACGAGAGAACTGCATGCTGCTTTTCAATGTGGCAGAGACTAAGAGGAAGGCTGTTACTTTGTAAGTGCTTTTTCTCTGGAGCTGAAGACATTCTTACTGATATCAAAGGAATGAAGATGATTTGGAAAGAACCTTATGGATAGAAAATCGCTCCACCGGTTTTCTTTTTTTGCAGAATGCCGGCTCTTTATTAAAAGGCAATTGTTCAAGAGAAGACACAAGTCGTGTTCGTCGTGTCAAATGGCGAACAACGACAACAAATTGGATGAAGGAAGATTCTATCCTTCTTCACCTTTACAAGAATCGTCTATAGATCAACAAGGAAGGTTAGTTAGATTTGAAACAGATATACAAAATGCCGAAGGGATTGATCAAGCACCCGAGAAGCTTCTCAACGGTCCAGAAAATAGGCCAAAGAAAAGCTTATTTGAGATTACAAGTGTTGTGAACACAGAAAATGAAAATAGAGGTGAGGGCGTTGGAAATGATGTTGATGATTCGGAATTCGACGATACTTTGTCTGAAACTCAAGAATTTACAAGTCCTACTGCGGTAAGGGACCAAAGACTGTCTAGTAATTCAAACGGAAGTGAAGCACCAAGTGCTCAGACGAATGCAACTTCAAGGTTCAAAATTGTTAAGATACCAAGGAGTGCCAGAACAGAACCCCACAACAGAGGAAGATGGACTTGTCAGGAATATTTCGACCCACCTGAAACCAAAACAGAGCGAACTGTATCTGATCCTAGACTAACTTCCAGTAACCATGCTAGTTCTAAAATAGTAAATATCCAACTGAAGGAGACAGACTCTATAATAAATGAAGGTCGTGATAGAACCAACCAGGGGCTGCAAGGCCAAGGAAAGCAGTCACCCTCTGAGCAAACATTTAATGTATCAAATACTGACTCTAGTAGATATGCAAGCAGTTCAGAAGCAGCAGCAAAAATGAACAACGAGCATGAATCTTCAAGACAAAATAAAAATGGAGACCAGTCTGCCACGGCAACAAAGCCAAGAAGTCTTCCTGAAAGGTAAGATTTTCGGAATTGGGTTAGAAAATGGTAGTAAGGGTCCAGACTGCATTTGGTATTTTTGCGTGAGGGAATACCAGACTGGAATTTGTGCAAACTGCCCTCTGAAGGCTCTTGTTCATGAAATCGTTGGAATCTTAATTTCTCCAAATCAAAAGATAACAAGTTTTTGATGCCAAAGTCATATAAATCATCCAAAATTTAGTCTGATTACAAATCTTTACTGTCCTAGCACTTGTATTCTTAATGTTATAAGCATTCAAACATCCCAATTCTATAAAGGCTTTGACCGCAAAAAATGAAATTGATGAAACTTTTACACCCACTTGGTCTAGCCCATGTAAAATCTTGAACTTTGAACACTCGTGAACACGAGAATACCAGCGCTGAGAAAGTAAATCTTTGCACCTAGACTAAATTTTGGGTGCTTTATATGATTTTTGCATATAAAACTTGATATCTTTTGATTTGGAGAAATTGAAATTCTACCGAATCACCCTGTTGTTTCATTGCTTTCACCATTAATGTGCACCAAAGTTCTTTGGCGTGCACAGCAAAGTTTTCACAGGTGATGTGATGACATCACGTTTAGAGATAGGTGGTGTGGCCGAGTGGTCGAGGCGTTCGGCTCATGATTGCAAGGTTGTAAGCTCGAATCTTGTCAGGACCACTTTCCACAAGCCTATAGTCAACTCAGCTGTCCATCCTTCTGAGTTCTGTAAATGAGTACCCAGGGTATTCGTTCTAGAATATCAGTCTGGGTGCACAAGCTGCAGGTCCACATCAGATGTATAGCTGCCAGAACCCCTGACCTGCATTAACAAATGAAGATTGCTTGCTTGCTTGCTTGCTTGCTACAATCAAACACCAGCAGGGTATATTATTGTGATCAAAATGGAACTCTCCCTGTGTAAGGCAAAACCTTAAAAAATGGGAACAAAATTCAGTTGCTGGGCAAAGTTGTGATACTTTTAAAAAAGTTGGATCTAAACGGCGTAAGGAGAGGAATAGGAACAGTGCTGACTGTAGTCACTTCGGAGTCATTGGTCTCAAGTCCACAATATTGTGAGACCTTCTTCCAATAAGTTACAACCAAATTAGAAAGGTTTACAAATGATTACACAGAGTATTAATCAATACCAATTTCTGTACCCATAGTTTGGTTGTGTGCCAGTCAACTTTTTGCGTCAGACAAATTATTATTGATTGCACACTGAAATTTCAGTTGCCTATTAGTGATGTCATAAAGTGTCACCCAGAGGGGGGTAGGGGGTACTTCATTGTGCAAAGTACTAGATGTGCCTTGATAAAAAAAATTAGTCAGGGTTTTTCAAAACAACCCATGTGTTAAAGGCTTTGCTACCTGTGTATAGAAAATGTCAAGAAAAACTAACCCATATGTAGGGCACTTTAGCTGAAGAAGTAACCCATTTGGGCAGCATGTCCGGGGTTATGTATTTAGGGAAATGTTGTTGGGTAATAGTTTTTATCTGGAATATTCCTAGGTAAACTTGTTCTTTTTGAGGCAGATATTGAATAGGAAATTTCGCCAGGTTGTTTTTCAAAGCCATATCTACAAAAGTTGAAGATATAGCTTTGTGGTCAGCTGTTACCCTGTTACATGCAGATGGTCCATTAATTTTCTTTTGTAAAAAATGAATGAATTTGGCAAACAATTTACTGGTTTCTTTGCTGATATCAATGTGAAAAGCTCAGTGGCTGGCTGGGTATTCAAATTTGACTATAGAATAACTGGGTGTGTAGCCCTTTGATTTGGATTTGGAAGTTTGTAAATTGAGTGGCTGGAACAAATGTAAGTCTAACTTATGTGACTAGTCTGTAGGATTGATAAAATCTTGTAGCAAGAGTGTGCTCCAGTTGGGCACTGGCACTAGGTATATATTGAATACTTGGGATTTTTTCTCCCTGCATGTTGTCATTTTCTTCAACAATTTTGGTACAAGGAACACTGTCAGTTTGCCAAATTTTAGGTAAGAGAAATGGTGCAAATTTTCTAACGATTTCAGATATTAGAGATATTTTGATATATTCAGGTATACTTTTGGCAAAGCCAGGAAAGAGTTACAGTCGCACAGTCATTGACCAAAGGAAGGTCAATAAGAACAAAAGCAAATCTTGTGCTACACCCAAAACAAGCCTATTTTTACTTCTTAACTGAGGAACGCTTTCAGCTAGGGGTATTTTTGTCTGGAGGAAGGTTGAGCACCTTTCTGGACTCTTGCTTAAAATTGGTATAAAGTTTGTTATACTTTCTTGTAAAACTAAATAACTAACTCATTAACCAACAAACTAGCTAACTAACTAACTAACTAACTAACTAACTAACTCTAACTAACTAACTAACTAACTATTTAACTAAAGAACTAACTAACTAACTAAGTAACTAGCTAACTAACTAACTAGCGAACTAACTAACTAACTAACTAACTAAATAACTAGCCAACCAACTATCTGACTAACTAACTAACTAACTAACTAATTATTTTAATAACTAACAAACTAACTAACTTTCAAACTAACTAACTAACTAACTAACTAACAAACTAACAAACTAACTAACAAACTAACCAACTAACTAGCTAACTAAATAACTAAGTATCTAACTAACTAGCTAACTAAGTAACTAACTGACTAACTAACTAACTAAAAAACCAACCAACTAACCAACTAACTAACTAACTAAATAACCAACTAACTAGCTAACTAAATAACCAACTAACTAACTATTTAACTAAATAACTAACTAAATAACTAACTAACTAACTAATTAACTAACGGACTAACTATACCTTATCAAAAATAGTATAAAAAGGGTATATGTTTTTTATCTCGAGCAGCACGTCCCTAAGCAAATCTGGTCAGGTGCCACCCTTTCTTGGAGAGTTCTGGCCTATGAAAACTGCAGATACTGCAGAGTGGTCACCAGTGTGAACCCCTTGTCTAAAAATGTGCTTTGACCCTAGTTGAGATTGACCATAACACGGAAAAAGTTTCATTTAGTCATGCTGTTCAGGTCCGACAGGCAACTAACTATATTGGTCATATCTGTGTTTAAGGACAGAGCATGCGCAGACATGCGCATTTGAACATAAGACACATTTTTCAAACAACTGAATTCTGTTTTTTATCAAAGAAAATGTTTAAGGCCTTTTCCAAACGATCGAACATTGTCCGTCTAACATTTGAAGTTTGCTGGTCAAACAGAATGTTTTACCGTTTGGCCACGTCTCAAAACAATGCTCGTCAAACATTACAAGAAAAAAAGTTTTTTTGAACTTTTTGAAAACATCGCACAACAAATTCTGCCTATTTACACTTGCAAAGCATTGTTTTTCTGATGTAACAAAGCAAACGTTGTTTGACAAGCAAATTCCAAATGTTTGACCAACAATGTTTGATAGTTTGTCAGGGCCAATGAAATTTTTTCTGATGTAAGGCGGTGGCAAAACCATCAACATTGTAGATAAAAAATTTGAATTTTTCGTTGCAAACAATGTTTGAACGTTTGGACACGTCGCAGAACATTGCTGGATAAGCAGAATTGCTTAGAAATGTTTCTGACAAGCTTCAAAAACATTTTTCTGCTTCCGCAACCAAATATATTGAAGAACAATGTTTTGTGATGTGGCCAATCGATCAAACATTCTGTTTGACAAGCAAATTTCAGATGTTTGACTATCAATTTTTGATCTTGTGGCAAAGGCCTTAGAAGAATGAAAACACGCTGTGAAGCTCTTCCCTGCCCTACAGGACGTATATTTGATCAAATATTTAATGCTTGTTTTCGAGAACAAGACAATAATTGTTTTCCTTTCGAAATAAATAGCATTCATCATATAAACTTTCCCTTTATTTTTCCCTCCTTTGTTTTGTCTGCTCAATTGAATAGAATTCACTGTAATTAGTAATTTGCAAAGCAGAAAGAGTCCTTTAAAGCAACAGTTTTCAGACAGCTTTCTTCATAATATGTTATCAAAAACAGAACTTAGATTCAGCTGTTCAAATTCTACGTAAGACATTTGAATACACACAACTGCCTTGGCAAAATAATCGTAAAAGGATTTGGACTAACTTATTGGATTCTAAAGCGAAACAAGCAGTTCGTCACTGCAAATCATCTCAGATTACCCGCAGGGCCGTGCCAACAAAAGTTTTCAAGGGGGAGGGGGTTGTGACCGTCTCGATTTGCCGACTGGAGTCCAACTGAAAACAGCTTTTAGGCGTCATCAAATGGGCTTAGGAGGGTATTTAAATTTTGATGGGCACGATTAAAACGGGCATGGTGGTGGTACATGCGCCCAAGGCGCACACCGCTACGGGGGTCCGTGGGCATGCTCTCCGGAAAATTTTGGGAAAACCTGAAGCTAGAATCACTCTAATGGCCCTTTCGGAACTCTTAAAATGCAATTTTCTTCAAACTCTATCGTGGAATTCATACGGAATTCTTATGGTCTTTGAGTGGTACCAAACTTCAAAATTGTAGTCAAAAGCTGAACCATCTGAATTCAAACGAATCTAAAAGATTGACAAATATTATTGCTTGCTATAGAGTCTAATTGATACTGCATTACAGCAAATGCAATGAATAGATCTATAAATTTGTTGCTCTGGTGCATCGTCGTCGGTGTAACGTCGAAAATGGAAAAAAATATGGCATGTTCTGGAAAATTTTGATTGTATAACTTTGATCTGTAGCATCAAAATCAATTATTGTAAACTTTGTTTGGTCGGCCCCCCTTGTCAAGCAAAGATGCTCCATGCTTTTGCAATAGTTCTGTTGTTTTATTTCCCATTGTTTTTTACTTGGCCTTTAGTCTGTATAAATGGTTCATGAATGCACAAAAGAGTGATTTCACTGACTGAAACTACCGATTTGCCAACTGGTCCTTTTTCCAGAGGGGGGGGGGGGTTGTCGCACCCCCAACACCCCCAATCTAGGGACGGCCCTGATTACCCGAAAACTTTATGTTGGTACTCACTCTCTCTCTCTTTCTGTGTAGACAGAAAGAGTTTGACAGAGAGAGTTCATTTTCTCACTTGGACTCTTCAAATTGATTTCTGTTGGTCATCTCGCTGTATGCTGTGAGCTGATTGGTGTTTAGAACATCTTAGCAGTCAAAATATGGGCATTTTCCGGAGTTGACCTTAAGTATGATAGTTTTTTGGGATTATTTTTTACGTAAACATTACAAAATGCACATCACAAAATAGAAAGCTGAATTAAAGCGGAAATAGTTTCTTAGTTTTTAATTTACTTCTTAGTCCATATAAAAGAGTTTCTTGATTTTATAGAAAAAAGGCGTACATAGTTTCTTATAGCCGGTTTCTTATAAAAAAAATGAGTGTAATATAAGGACAAAAGATGGTCCTTTAGATTGTCAAACATTTACCGTACCTAACCGCCCCTGATATATCTTAACGTAATAACTGTTATTTTAGTAACATAAATATTAAGCTCTTTTTTTGTTTTACGCACTGTCCTTTCTAACATATATTATTACATCCATTATTTATAAAATTAATTTAAGTTAATCTAAAAGCCTGTTTCACGATTAAGTTAATCGTATAGTTAATACTACTAATCTATATAGTGTTTAACTCCATCCATAGCGTAGGTATATAAAAGTTGGTTGGGCTCAATAGCATTTATTTGTAAATTCTCGATTGGAAATATGAAATCCGTATTTAAGTAAATGGAAATTTTTGCCTGTATTTTATGTTTTTAATTTGTATGGTGTAATGCTGAATGGGATTAGTGGAATCGAGTAATCACAAGTAAAACTCTCGGAGTAAAGCTAGAAATTTAAACTATGAATTATTTTACTTGGTCTTCTTAGGCCCTGTTCAAACGATCAAACATTTTTGGCGAAACATTTTAAATTTGCTTGTCAAGCAAAATGTTTGACCGTTTGCTCGTCCAACATTTTTCGCGAGCGGCAAGCAAAAAATGTTTTTGAATTTTTTCAAAAACATCACGCTACAAATTTTTCTTACTTTTGCTTGTCAAGCAATGTTTGATGGTTTGGCCGCCTTTCCAACAGTGCTTGTCAAACATTTTTCTTGTTATTGTCATGCTTCAACAACTTGCAACATTTCGGCACCTAGCAACATTTCTTAGCGACAAGGCGTTCGTGCTTACGCATTAGCAATGGCTTCGTTGCTCCAAAATGTTGGACAGCAATGTTTTTAGACGTGGCCAAACGGTTAAACATTTGATGTAAAGCAAATTTAAAATGTTTGACCAACAATGTTTGATAGTTTTTGCCAGGGCCTTGCTTGACGAGCAAAAGAAGGACAAATTTGTAGCGTGATGTTTTTGAAAAAGTTCAACAACATTTTGCTTGATGCAAACAAAAAATGTGCAACGAGCAATGTTTTAGGACGTGGCAAAACGGTGAAACATTTTGCTTGACAAATAAATTTCAAATGATGGACCATCAATGTTTGATCGTTTGGCCAGGGCCTTAGATTTTATCCCATTTTAACCCATAACTATGATAATTTAAATTTAAACTATAATGCTGTTGTTATTTCTTTCAAACCATTTTTCATAGTAGCAGGGGTGTTCCGATATAGGGATGCAGGGGGTCTTATACCCCCACTGTTCAAGACTTCGGTAAAACGTCTAAAATAGCGAATTTTAGGTAGGTAAATTGGCATAGTCATGAGTTAGGTTCTTGTCACATGTTGCCGTGAGATAACACCCAAGACCATCCTAGCCACACGACACAGGTAATTAAACGAAATTTTGGGAGAGGTTGGTGCGTCATTGGCGAAAATGTGTCTGGTTGAAAATCTACTGTATGTAATGGTCGGTCAATTCTACTTTTGACAGTAAAAAAACTTGCAGGCACGCAACAGAATCGGTCACTAGAGAAAACTAATCTCCGACTTGATCGATTTACGATCTCGGACTTGATCGAATAGGAAGAACAAATTTCTAATGACTGTGAATGAAGGTGCTATGGCGTCATGGTGTAATCCAGCTGACTCGTGGTGTTAGGAGCTCAGTATGGCCAGGGTTCGAGTCCAGGCACGGTAGCGTCACAGCCAGGGACTAGGTCTCGATTAGTTAACCTACTACTGAGATCCTAGCGACTGGCGCTAAACACCATTTCACCTTCACTTTAACATTGGTGAGATCATAGATTTTGTCAAATTTCTCAAAAAGTGTTTCGTTTAATCCTGTATACTGTATGTTTGGTAAAGAGGAGTAGTGTTAGTTCCTATTAACCTTCATTTAGAAGGCACAATTCTATACGATATCTGTTCTGTCTTGTTCTTTTGTCCTAAGCATTAATTAATAAAGGGATCATTGGGCATTACGGTTTGCGATTTTTCGACATTTTGAGAGCGGTTTTACGGTTTTTCTCTTTAAAAAGTACGGTTTTACGATTTTTCAATTTGCGATTTCGGTGCGGTTTTACGGTTTTAAGGGAAAACATGTACGCCTGTACGGTTTTTGGCTAAAATTGTTGCGGTTTTTCGGTTTTTTTACCCTCACTATGATCCCCTCATTAATGGCTTATCCAAACAATTTATCTAAAGTGATATCTTTTATTTTTCAGCAATACTGATTTAAGATTACCACCTCAGTCGATTGAAGAAGCACTGGTAAGCATTTTTTCAAATTACCCTCCCCCTTTTTTTATAAGAAAGTGGTTTATAAGAAAGTAGTGCTCAACGTCTCAAAAATGTAAGAAAGTTCAATACTGGATTCTTGAAACTTAAGAAAGTTTTGTTTCATACTTTCACTCATAATGTTCTGTGTGTTACTTTCGCTCTTCTGTTCAGTCGTTCATCTTGCTATTAAACGAGTCTAATGATTATTTTCTTTGAAAAACTAAATTTGTGCAATGTATACAGTGCCTTAAACTGTGCATTCTTAGAAATACTGTATTCCAAAATTTTTGCTAAGAAAGTCACAAGAAAGTTTTGGTACTGAATACATGAAATATCTAAGAAAGTTTCAATACTGGGCCAAAAAAAACTTTCTTATAAAAAGAAAACGTGTTATTACTCAAATGAATGCCTGTGGATGCTCATTTAGACACCGTTTACACGAGGCAAACTGGATAGCAGGCTTTTGTTGATGCTTGCATGGATCCGTACCATTTCTAACTCTGTTCAGAGCCAGTTCTGGATCTCGGGGGGGCACATGTCAAAATGCAGACAGGAATGCTTGTCCTTTTTTTGGGTTTGAAATTTGACCAAATCCTATTTTTCTGGGTTGGCAAAGTTTTGAGCTATTTTTCTTAGTTTGACAAATTCTCCTTCTATTTTTTCGGTCGTCTTTAGGAGTGAAGAAGCTCCTAAAATCCTCCAATAATGAACTCAGGTGAAAATGAGTATCGCAAGTCAAGCCACGAAGCAGCTGATAAACTGAGAGTCGGCCATACCAGTATATGACATATATGATATATATGAATTTAGTGTGAAAACTGACCAATTTTTTGCCAGTTTGCATCTCGAGTCATTTTATTTTTTGGGTTTTAATTTTGGGTCTTTCTATTTTATTGGGTTGGAATTTTCGGGTTATTCTATTTTATTGGCTAGTTGAAATCTGTTTTCAGACGAGTATCCCTGTCAAGAAATACTCGTGTGCCCCCCACCCCTGGGTTCTGAATTTCGTTGTTTTTCCTATACATGGGTACCACGAGAAATAGAGTTTATCGGTAGACATGGGTGGGTTTTTGGAAAACTGGGCGGCACATCTAGTCATTTAAACAACGAATTGGGGGCAACTTGTCTCTTGTTCTGTTTGGATCCCGTGTAAACACCTTGATTGGTTTGGCATTGGATCGGACAGAGTTTGTTTTCTCACTTTTCATTCTTCTGAACATTTCATTAAATTGGATTGGTCAAGTTGCTGTATCATCTGCTTGGTGTCTGAAATGCAGTACAAAGGTATTTCAGTCCCAGTTTGGTGTATATGACAAGGAAGTAGTCAGTTCTAAGTCACTTTTCGACATTTCATACTCTTGTCGAGTGTTGAGCAAAGAGCTTCTAGCATTCTAGAAAATTTTTCCATTATTTCTCTACGGCACTAAATCCCTAAATTTCCAAGGGTCCAAAATCTAGAAGTCACTTCGAGCTGAAATTAAGTCAGCCCAGAATAGCAGTTATAAAAAACTTGATAAAAACATGGTTCCTCTATAAAAATACGCATGTTCTTTCTTTAATCGATGTTCCTTTTGATGCTTCTCTGGTGTGCTTCTAGAGTTGTTTTAAGTTAGTGTGAATAAGTGTTTCTTCCCTATTGCAAATACTAACATTAAATATTGTACAATTAGGCTTAGTTTAAACGTCGTATTTCTACGGCATCGAATGAAATACAACTTAATGCGACCATAATTCGACTTACTTCAGCACACGCTTTTTTTATAAGGAACCTACCTCAAGGCCTAGTTCTTAAAGTTCCTTATTTTTAGACCTCTTTTGAGGAAATCGTAGTTCCAAAAGTTCCTTAATAGTTCCTTAATTTTACCTGCATGTTCAGTTTCATGACTTCTATGCAGAGACACTTAGATGTGAGCAAAGCTCGAGACTACTCACGGAAACATTAACAAGAAGCCGAACGGCTTCAACACGGTAGCAACAGAATGGGAAATAATTCATAACCTCTCTTTTAAGAGTCAGAATGTAAGAGAAAAGGAAATATTTAACAAATCAACAAAACATGTATATGAATGCTCACTCAATACAATACACTTAATGTGATTGTGAACAGAACAATGAATGTAAGTTATTAATGGTTCATTTATAAGCCCTCAGGAGGACGAAATTGAAACATAAATTTTGTTGCATGAGATTTCGGACCAAGTTTTTATAGCTGCGTAGTAGTGTACGCACTTTGTCCGCAGTTTCCGCGCTTTTGACTATTGACTATTGCAAAATCAAAAACGCAGAAACCGCGGACATTTGATATATTCACAAAATAATGGATTGTTTGCAAGAAAAAGATGTAGAAGTTTTGAAAAGAAGACTAATTTCGACTATTTGGATGCTTCAAACAACTTTTTAAAGGTTTACGATATTTTCCCCGGTTTCCGCGATGTCCGCGTTTTTGACCTGGCCGGAATTATGGGACGCTTTTACAAAATTTTTGGAAGTTAAGAAAGCAAAGTTGCCTATTTGGTACTTCAGAGTATGTAACAACAGAACAAAGTTTCCAGTTAAATTTGTGTTTAGTTAAGATTACAGAGATAAGAGAAAAGTCAACATGGTTCATACATTTTGGTTATAACTTTTCTAGGATTATATTCAATCTGTTCTAAATAAAGCAGTTTTTCTACGACATCATCGATGTCTTCACGGTATTCTGTCATAATATCTTGTTTGAAAAACTCAACATCAACTTCAAGTGGTACACTTTTTTGATAAGCAACTGGACTTTGGTCAAGCCCTCAAATATTGCTAAACACATCTGGTATTTCAGCCCTCGTAGAAGGACTGGTACCCCCCAAAAAAATCCCTTATTTTGGCTCTTTTCTGGCTTTTCAATGTACAGGACAAGTTTGCAAGGATGTAAAGTATAAAAATAGCTATTTCACCAAAAATTTTAACAACATCTCAGCCCTTGTTGCTTATTGACCGGTTGCTTATTTTAAAAAAGTGTAGTATCAAGTCAACATCATGACAGTCCAAAACAGTTCAAAGCAGGACAAACAATTTTCAGACTTCATTCTTCCTTCGTGAACAGTTTGAACATCTGACCAGTTTTTCACCTGTCATGCGTCAAGCATAAGCTAGACAATATCTGAGGCTTTTGTTCCTGCGGAAAATACACGTCTCAGGACGCCAATTTGTCATGCGTCAAGCATAAGCTTAACAGAATCAATTGTATGAGGACTTTTGTTCCTGCGGAAAATACATATCTCAGGACGGCAATTTGTGTCAAGACTAAGCTAGACAATGGAATCCATTGTATGAGGACTTTTGTTCCTGCGGAAAATTCACGTCTCATGTGTCATGAGCTAGAAAAACATGAGCTAGAAAACCATGGAAACTATTGAATTAAGGGCGCGGTTCTACCTTTTGGGCGCGGTTCGACTTTTCGATTCCACTGGTTTTAAACACGTTATCAACTACGTTGCTACCGTGAATAAAAGAGACCATGCTTACATGGACTGATGAAAACAGACAACTGAAAGAAGAGAATGAAAGGTTAAAGAAATTGTTGCAGAAAGACGACAAACAAGATCCATCCTAGCAGTGGCTATTTTGAGGTAGGAAAGCTCAGAATATATATGCTTACTTCTTGATAAATAAGAAGCAGTTTGAATATAAGCAATTGATTTCCAATGTAGATCAATATAGCTATGAGTTTTAGTACTTAATTGTTCAACAATTATCAGCATCTTCAATCTCAAATCGATCTTCTGGGTTCAGTTTTGAATCTAAAAGATTTGTGTCCCGAGTCTCAGAATCAAGAAAGTATTCCCAAACTAGTGACCACTTTTTATCACATACTTTAGTAAAATTTGTGCAAATTCCGAAAAATTGTGCATACATGGTATTTCTGCATGTACAGCAATGCTTTGAATGTGTTGCAGCTGGTAAACACTGTTTCACAAGCAAAAGAACATCTCAGATGTTAGGCAGACTTGGTTGTTCCTTTAGCAAAGGGCTACCGGTATCCCATTCCTGTCCTCTTGCTTTCAACCTAACCTTTTTTTAAAAGGCAAGTAAATTTTGTCTAGTCTGGCTGACCGTAAATTTTGGCCTATGTTCAAGCTGAAATGTTTTTATATGATTTTAATACTTATGTTCCGTTGGGAACAGTTTAGGAACGTAGCAAGAATAATTCTTTACTTGTTGCTTCTCAACTGATTGCATGGTCATAGTAAGTCCAATTTTCTATGGCCTTATGCGAATTCCAGCCCGTGTTTGTTATCAAGTTATGGTTTGTTGTTAGCTCATTTTCTTTTAGACTTGTCCCAATTGAGGAGTTGTTTCGGTCTGTTTCTGAAGTTCATATTCAGAGGACTGTCAGACGAAAACGTTTTTAAGTATATCCTGAGATGTTTCTGCTGTTTCTTGCAATTTTGAAATTCTGTACCACTCAAAAACTATGAGTATAAATTTAAAAAATTGAGATCGAAGATGCCCAGCTATCTGCTTTCTATCGTAGTTCAAATTTCAAGTAATAGTACTTATTTGAATTCTCATTATAAATATATCGTTAAAAATGTTCTTTAGAATGAAGCTCTTCGCTTTGTTAGCTAAAAGAAAAACCAGTTGATCTAATGTAGGTTCGATTTTGTATTAATGTAGTTTGAAGTACTTTCTGTATTATTAGATAGTATAGTGCAAAATCAAGAAGTTGTAGTGTAGCTGATTCATTGTTCTAAACCAATATTCAAAATTGATTTTTTACTTAAAGAGAAATAACGGATAATGTGTTTCATTTATCGATTAAATTTTGGTTGGTTGTGTTATTAGTCAAGCAATACCCTTGTATATGTGTTTGTATTCTGAGTTCTGGCTGTAGCTGTATGTTATTCTCTTCAGTTAAACCCAGTTAAATCACCCTATTCCCTGGCAGGACGCTGAAACATTGCTTGATAAGCAACTTCAAATGTTTGACGAACAATGTTAGATCGTTAGGCCGGCCAGAGCCTTAGTTTCTTTCAAAAACGTTTTAATGCCAAAACATGCATTAAAATGATACACATGCAAATATCCCCTGTTTAAGTATAGACACCAGCCCCATTACGAAATATCAAAACACCAAAGAACATGTACCGTGCATTTTTCACGTTCCTAAAGGGCATGTTTTCAAAAATTGTATCCACTACACGCAGTTTTTTTATAAGCAACCGCTTATAAGCAACTTAGATGTAGAAGGCCTAAAACTTTAAGCAACCTATAGTACCACAGGAAAAAACCTAAGCAACATCTTAACTTTCAATACAGCAAGATATAGTCTCTATATCAGCAAGTCTCTATATGGTAACAATTACATGGTACTTCTTGACTGATGTTATTTATAGTATTACTTTGCTGTATACTAGGCGTTCTAGCGTTATGTTGCATAAAAAGCTATAGGATAACTCCAAATTTTGCTGTTTTCTAGCCTCTATACTATTCTTAGGGCAAAATATACACCTAAAATTAAGCAACTACTAAGCAACTTTTGCTACTAAAAGGTGGCCGTAAGAGGTCCAAAAATAAGAAACTTTTTGAACTAGACCTGAGCGAAGTTGCTTACACACTTTTTTTTATAAGAATACAGTCTATAAGAATATTCAGGCTCAAAATTGCTGAAATTTAAGAATTATTTAAGAATAATCTGAGGCTCAAGCTTGACGAGGATCATTTTTGTTTCTCTGCGTTTTTTACACTGCACAATGTGATTGTCAGTGTGATTGTCAGGCAACTGTATTTGTTTTGAAATGCATACATCCTGTCTGACTCTTTGATACAGTAACTCTTTTTATTAATAAAATAACAAATGACAAAGATTTGACTTATTTCTCTTGATCTTCAGGCCAATTTACAACATTGATGATTAAGAATAATTTAAGAATATTTTCAGGCTCAAAATCGAATAAGCTTAAGAATAATCGAGGCTCGGCAAAAAATAAGGTATTCTTATAAAAAAAAAGTGTGTATAAAAAAAACTGCGTGCATTCTGAGCTTCCTTTCCCCATAGAGCTCTCTTCACTTCATCCTCCCCGCATATGGGCAGCATCTTGCTAAATTGCTACGGTTCCAAGCGTCTCTAGTTACACCACTGATTGAAATTCAGCTTTTTATCCCCTCTTCTGTTTTAATTCTCTCTCTCACCCTTGTCAAGTATTCCTTGCCGGTTACTGTTTATCGTGTAATGTTTACCGTGCTTCCTCCACTCCATGAAAAGAAATCCTTCACAACTTCCCTTGTCCAATTTCTAGGCCAGTCTTATAGGTTTCTCAATTATCTTATTTTTGTAAGCAATCTTATAACTTATTTAATCAACATCGAAATGGTGAATTATGTTACTGAACCTCTGTTAACCCATATTTAGCACATATTCTTTAATTTTATGCAAATTTATTTCGTGTTTTTGATTTATGTTAATTTATGCATAACCATTTAAACTGGTGAATTCTTTTGCAATCAGAGATCATCATAACGACAATAATCATGTGAACTTATTGCTTCCTTTTATCCCTTGAGTCTGAATCCAGCTCCGAACAGTCAATGATGGGTTTAAAAGCAAGTGCAAGCTTTAAATGAAGTAAGAGGAGGGGGGTAATATCAGGGCATTGCAAGACAGTTTTGCTTGGGAATATTCCAGCAGCTAGATTTCTGCAACAAAAGTTTCCCTGATTCCTTCAACTCCTAAACAAATCGTTCTAAACAATTACTCCTAAACAAATCGTGTATGCACCAACAAAATGTTAGCTAACTAACGTAGGTTCTAACGGACAACCCATTGCAACCCCATCTTATTGACAACTCAAAACAGGAAAGGATTCTCGGAAAACGGAAGAATATTTTCAAATTCGATGTTATGAGTTTACTATCTGATATAAGATTGTTGTTTGTTGTTCTCAAGTTTTCCTATTCTCAGTTAATCTATTTCTAAGAACCCCAAAATATTAAGGTTCTAAACGAAAGCCAATTGCAGCCCCATCTCCAGCATCTCACTGAATATTCAAAACTTTAAAGGATTGTTCATTTGACCGCATTTGACGGTACACGTTTATTCGATATCTGAGTAGTGTTTGCCGTTCTTAAGTTTTCCAATCCTCAATTGATCTATTTCTCGAGACCCAAATTTAAATATTGACACTTTTCTGAACAAAAACCCGTTGAAAGCCCATCTAACTGAACGTAAGACCCTGATTATTTCTGTGCTGTTATCATCCCTGGTACATAGGTCTTTTCTTGTGCCAAGACAAGACCTGCTCATTCTACTATCATTATGAAAATGACATACCTTAAAGGAATTAATTTTCGCGGGAACTTATTTTCGCGAATTTTTTCCTCAGAAATTTCGCGGAAAAAAACGGAATTTATTTTCGCGGATTCATTGATGAAGGGAATTTCACGCGAACTTATTTTCGCAGGTCAAATAATTTTCAGAAAAAAAGAAAAGGAAATAAGGAATAGTTTGAGTGCCTTTCTTTCTTTCTTGACTAGAAATCTTACAAATGATTCTCCTAATACAGAAGCAAAAACCATATTTAGTTTTCAGTGAAATATTTTCCTATGTTTGGCAAAAGCCTTAAAAATTTTCAGATTTTTTTGAAATTTGGGAAATTTCGCGGGAATATATTTTTACGGATATGCATATTTTGGGAATTTCACGGGAACTAATTTTCATGGAAATGGCCAAAATCTGCGAAAATTAATTCCACGAAAATAAACCCCCTTAAGGTACTGTATAACGAAATAGTTGTTATAAAATTCTGCAGTAAGTTATCAGCAGAAAGATAAAATTGAGACTTGTTTTAGTTTCTGTTTCAGATTAAAATTTAACAACCTTACAAAATTACACAAGCAGATCCCGTAATATATTTTATTGACAAGAATTCATTAAAAAATCTGCTTCCAAATTAAAATTCCACTGGTAATTTATCAAACCCAAGTTGACCACATTTTCGACCAGCAATTTGACATCCATAAACAATAGACTCTTGTAAGGAGCAACCCTTTATAAGGCTAGATAAAACTCCAGCATTAAAAGTATCCCCAGCACCCAATGTGTCAATCACTTCAATTGGGGAGAATGCATTTGAATGATAAACAACACCATTTTCATCAATAGCATCTGCCCCTGCTTCTCCCCAAGCACAAATAATGATCAAGCTAGAAGGCAATCCAAGTTTTCGTTTTATCTCTGTTACAGTTTCATATGCGGAAGAATACCCAAGATGAACTGCAAAGTCTCTGCTAACAAACAGCACATCAACAAGCATTGCAATCTTTGAGGAAATCAGATGATTGTGTCTTGAGGGCTTCTCATACTCAAGAGAAACCTTCTTTAATGTTTTCCCTGCATCCCTTACTCTAGCAGCTTCTTTGACCATTTCTGCAAGATGCGGGAACCCTCTGCCTTCAAAATGCACCCAAAAGTACGCAGATAAATCAATTTTCATAAAATGTTCGATGCTCAACTCAGGTAAGTTGTTCCTACTATGAAGGATAGTTCTAGAACCAGTCTTTTTTGCCACAATGCAACAGGAGGTTGGGAACTCACAGTCCTGGAATTCAACACAAAACTCTATATTGACACCCTTATTACTTAACTCCTTCTTGCAGAAATCAGACTGGGGCCTGCCTTTTGCAAAACAGCTAAATAAAGCAACGTCAATGCCAATATGAGCAAGAACCTCAGAGGTATTAGCAGCATTGCCTCCCTTCTGCCAATACTGTTTTAAAACTCGAACATCACCATCTTCTTGTGGGTAATCTTCACAAATGTTTACAATGTCTAAAGTTGTCAATCCAAAAACAACAATACTTCTTTTCATTGTGTGTTTTGTGCACTGCCCTCTCTCCTCTCTCTATGCTGTGATCTTAATTATTAAGGAGGGATTTGATTTTGGATTTGATTTTGGATTTGATTTTATTGAATTGAATGTTCACAGGGAGTCTCGAACTTCTCTTTCCAGATCCGATGTTGCTCCGGTCGTCGCAAATAGGTTGGCCGTTCAATTAATGAAATTTCGAACAAATTATTTGAAAAACAAATGATTTGACAAATATATTCTTTATCGAGAGTTGCTGAACTGGGCAACAGTCAGGTTATTCACAAATGTGAAGCGAAGTAGCCAAGGTGCACGAAGAAAGTTGTGCTCGAATAATTTACGGCGTCAGGAGCCACGCAGGATACTAACTGGTCCCTTTCGTGTCGTGACAGGACAGCAATGGCGGCCAACCAGGAAGAAGATAGACGATGGCTAGACTGCTTTGTTCTGTATCCAAAACCTCGGTTCAATAAAACTGTGTTTCTTGCAAATATCTATAGGGTATGTAAGGATAAAGCATGTAAATTTTCAAGTCTTAACCAAAACAAAAGTCATTATCATTGCAAGCTTTGTGACTATACACAAAGGGATTTTTTGTATCAGGATGAGAAAACACGTCCTCTCCAAGCACAAAAACTGGTCTAAGAAATCTCCAACAGAATTGGAATCTGTTGATAATAGGCCTAGTGACGATAATGATATACCCTCTAAGCTATCTAAAAATACTTGTAAGACATCTCCAAAAGAAACTCAGTCTGTTAATGACAAGCCATTGAGTAATGATAAACCCTCTAATTCTCCTCATCCTTCTTCAGGTCTAAGAGTTCCCATAATTCCAATTGTGCCTAAAATTCTAGTTCCTATTTTGCCAAAGACTACAGGTCCAAGTTTGAGTCAAAGCATAAAGACAAGAAACATGGAAAAACGAGTTCTATTAACTGGAATTTCGGCTTTAGATATTGTCATTGTTTGTGAGAAATACCCAAAAGAAGATGAAAAAGGCAAAGCCACTTCACATTACAGACAAAAGGGGAAATGTGGCAAATTCAGCTGAAATTCTTTCCCGACTGGGAACAAAAACATCCTTATTTAGTTACTTTGAAAAGAGGAAAATGGAATATTTGTTAAAAATAAACTTGAAAGCCATGGTGTTGACACAAGCCTTTGTGTAGTTCAAGATAAAAGTGGTTTCCCAACATCATATTGCATTCTTAGCAAGGAAACATTTTCAAGAACTGTTTTGCATTCAAGAAGCAAACATTATGAGCCAAAATTTAAAGATTTTGTTGACAAATTTGGACAGAACCTCTTTGATTATACCTGGTTTCATTTTGAAGGTCGAAGTTTCCCAGATATTTGTCAAATCATCCAACACGTTTATCAGCAGAGGAATAATTTCCAGGGAATTATGTCACGTACGTCAAAATGTTTTGTGATTTCTGCCGAGTTGGAGAGAGTGAATTCAAAAGATGAACTTTTAACTGGAGTTCTACCTTATGCAGATCTTGTATTCGTGAGCAAAGACTTTGCTGTCAGTCTAGGCTACTCATCAGCAGTAGAAACTGTGAGTAGAATCAAATCCGATCAAAATCTACGAAGTGATGTTATTGTCATTGTTCCTTGGGGCAAAGATGGTGCCGATGCCATTGATGGTAATAACGTTTTGCATCACTGCGATGCCTACCAACCAGAAAGAGTTGTGGACACCATTGGTGCTGGGGACACCTTTAATGCTGCCATAATTTATTGTTTATTAAATAGTTGGTTGCTTCCTGATGCTTTGGACTTTGCTTGTAAGTTGGCTGGTAAAAAGTGTGGCATGTATGGTTTTGATAAGCTGATAAGCTGAACATCATTTAAAGAAATGTAAAAAATGTTTACCCCATTATAAAGCTTCACTTCTCTTGTTTATAATTCATCCCTCTTCTATCCATCAAGATTATGGGGAAAACAATGTTCTAAATTTTATGATTTTTTGTATTTTTGCATCAATTAATGCATCAATTAATTGTAATAAAAGTATTACTGTAGCATTTTGTAATTTTTCCAGAAAATGAAATGACCTCCTCATCATCCTCTATCCTGAGTGTGCACATATTTTTATAAGAAACTAGAAAATTGGCCAGATACTGGAAAAGTCTTAAGATTTTCAAACTTAGAGTACTCAAAGCACAGTATGTTAAGAGTTTCTTACATATATCTAATATTATATATTGGTGGGCCACATACAGTAACCTACACATTTTTTCGGAGTTCCTTAATTTTTTCTTTTCGTGAAATGTTCCAATACTAATTTTCACAATAAATCCATTAAAATTTGCTTCATTTTTAAACTTTGAATAAAGTTATTTGGGAGTACGATACGATGGGAAATATGTTGCCGTTTGATTATTTAGTTCCTTAATCGTCTTGTTCTTGGTCGGATAAAGTTATTCTTAGTTTTTCATCTGAGCGTCGATTGCTCTGAATTTTTTTGGAAATTTTCAGCCTCGTCGAGTTCCTTATAAAGGTGCTCCTTACAGAAAGATACGCGCTCTCGAAAAAATTTCATTAAGAAACGTGATGAAGATTTTATTTTATTTCCGTGTTTCGTTTTCAATAAAGATTGAAAAAAGTGAAGTGTTAAATAAATTAAATAAAATCAAAGATGAAATCACTTTGTCACCAATATAACAAACAAAAAGTCTTCAAAATTTGAAGAAAATTAAGAGAATTGGACACCTGGGCCAATTTTTGGCAATTTTTAAAGTTTCTCTTATTTGTTACGTCGTGTGCATGGCGCACAGTGTGCATTCCATGTATAGCTTACGCCGGAGATCTTCGGCATTGAGTTGGAAATTTTATTGGCGTACTGGCGTGGATCTTTCAAAAAAACAATGGCCTAGACTATTATTTCAATATTAAAACAATAGATCTATTGTTTCGTTTGGCGTGAAGTCCGATTTGGTTGGCGTATTCTCCGGCGTGGCGGTAACACGGAATGCACGCTCCGCACATATATATGAAGCAAATGATGCAGGGAAAGAGACAGGAATAAAACAGTTTATTTCAACCTTTTCACATAAAGGAAGATACTTGTTTTTGTATGAAGAGAGCTTCGGCTCCGCTCCGTCTGGAAGAACGAAGAACGCGGAAGAGCGTCATTGGCTCATGGCTGGTGTCAAAACCATTGTGGTAAAACAAAGTGAAAACGAGACTCGTACAAAATAGCGGATAATTCACATTCACATGAAAAACAGAAGAAATTGACATGACACTGACACAGTTCATAATGAATTCTCACACGTAAGTAATAATTTATACTCGATCAGTTTATTAGCAAGCAGAAATCAAAGATTAGTGTTCAGTGAAGCAGCTTCACATCAATCGATCGACGTTAGATAGTAGGTAGAGTGTTTCTAGTTCAAGTTTAAGTTTGTTTAGGCCGGTTTTTTCGATTGATTAGTAGGTATAAGACAGACAGATGTACAGTTTTGAGAGCTTTTATCAGTAATTTAACATGATCAGTTGATATGATGGCCGTATACAGTATATCATCAAATGTTTGTATGCTAGAAAACATTTTTGATTACTTTAGCTTGAACTAGTTTTCCCTTCAAATTTAATCTTGAATGTGCAAGGTAGGCTACAGTACCTAGAGATTGCTTGCTGTCTTTACAAGGTTTCAATTTTTTCTTTTTGAGTTCGCTTTTCCCAACATGTGAAGGAAAAAAATGCATGTATGCCTACATCCAAGGAGGGGGGTACTTCTTGCCTTTAATCGGTAGGGGGTGTGCACTCAAAGAAATTATATTTGACCTGGCTCTAGAATTCACCGACCAAATGATAGGCTATCCTGCTTTAGAAAAAATTGGCAAAAAGTATACTGCAAAACATAAAGGATACACGTTTTTTTTTATAAGAAAGTGGTTTATAAGAAAGTAGTGCTCAACATGTTAAAAACTTAAGAAAGTTCAATACTGGATTCTTGAAACTTAAGAAAGTTCTCTTTCATATTTTCACTCTTAATATTTTGTATGTTATTTTCGCTGTTCTGTTCAGTCGGTCAACTTGCTATTAAACGAGTCTTGTGATTATTTTCTATGAAAAATGTGGTATTCGTGCAATGTATACAATGCCCTAAACTGTGCATTCGCAAAATTACTGCATTCTAAAATTTTGGCTAAGAAAGTCACAAGAAAGTTTTGGTACTGAAAACATGAAATATCTAAGAAAGTTTCAATACTGGCCCAAAAAAAACTTTATTATAAAATAAAAAACGTGTACTCTGCACAACATTGCAGTAATAATCCACTCTAACAAAAGATTTCTTTTGACCTCCGGCTTTAGAAAAAATGCCTTCTTTTGATACCCGGTGCTAGAAAAAAGAGGCAAAATCGATTCCCAGAAAGGAGTGCACATCCCATCAGCAAAATATACTAACCCACCCCCCCCCCCCCAAGTGAGGAGTACACACAGTTATTTTCTAGAGGCCATGAATGCAAGCTTAGTCTTTTGGAGAATCGTATGGTAAAAAAGAATTAAAAAAATAATTGGACCTCTATTAATGAGCACCTCTATACAATAAATAAATGCAAACAATAGACAAATATAAGGTATTGTCTTTCTGTTTTCTTTCTTTGGGGATCTCTGTCCAACAGACAGACAGCATTGGTCCCACTGGCACTGGTGTCTCTTGCTATAAAAGGTTCCACTGAACTCATTTGTGGTTCCCATTGATATCATACTTATGTTCTATTTTCAGCCTGATTATTTCAATTTCAATCCTGCTGTCAATCATACACACATGTACTGCTGCAGCTGAGTCAAAGTATGTTCGAATAGATGTTGATGCAAAATGGCCACAAACGTCTATTATACTAGAAGCCAGGTATTGTTTTTGTTTGTTTGATCATAAGTTCCTTAACTTCCAAAAATTTTGGACGGTAAAATTTTTAATGTATGAAAATTTTGTCCTCCCAAAATTGTATTCCCATTTAAAATTTGTTATGATAAGAAAGAAAATAGAAAAATCTTTAAGCTAGAGCTCACAAATACCATCTCGTAATCATACCCAATTGTTAATCTTAATAAACATTTAGAAACAGAAACAAAAACATAAACAACATAAACAGCATCAACATAAACATGAAACATAAGCACAAACATAGAAATGTGCTTAACTAGAAACCCTTCAGTGTTTTTTTTTGGAAGATTGATTCAATGTCTATTTTCTTCAACGTAAAAATTCATCTTCTATTTTAAATTTGATATTTTTCTAGTGAATTTATTGCAAGTGTTGACAAAGAGAAATTTTGGAATTTTATAGAACTGTTTGACAATTTAGAAAATCATGATAATAGTAAAGGTTAGTATGAATTTTGTAAACCTAATTTTATGTTTGTCCTTTGTGAAAATTTTTTGGAAAGCTTATTTAATCAAGAAATAATGTATCTGAATCATGGAGTTACAGTCCTTGCCTGTCTCTGTTTATGTAGAAAACCAGGAGAATAGTTTTTGAGTTGTACGAAACTTCAGAATTCCGATAAACAGCGAAAACATTTTCGAGCATATTCAAAAGCTTTTTCGTCTGTTACTCTTCAGAGTATAAACGTCAGAAACAGACCTAAACAAACGACTAAGGCAGAATTTATTCCCAGATGCGGATCGAAATGCACCAATCAGAAAGAGAAGCCGAATTAGCATTGTGTTTAAACATCAATCAGCTAACAGGACGCAGCGGATCAATAGTGGGAAAGCGAACTCTTTTTGTCTGAAAGTATTGTGGCATCGTGGTGTAATCCAGCTGATTCGTGGTGTCAGAAACTCAGTGTGGTCTTGGTTCGAGCCCAGCTACGGTAGCGTAACGGAGGTCTCGATTAGTTAACATAACGACTGAGATCCTAGGGACTGGCGCTAAAACACTACTTCACCTTCACCTGTCTACACAGAACCGGCTTTTTGGTTTTGATGTGGACACATTCCAGAACTACTAAATGGAACAAAAATCTTGCTTTGCCATTTATTTTAGAACAATCCTGGATGTAATTTTCTGCAAAGTTTTGGTTTTCAACCAAGTACTTTCCTATGTCAGAATCATGTTTAAGGATAGTTTTGGGCTTATTCCAAGCAAAATGATGAGTTAAAACTAGTGAACTTGATACTTTTCCTTAGGTTAAAGAATTGATAACGAGAATGTAATTGTAATTATGACAATCTTTTCTATATTTTCTAGAAGCGTACTCAGATTTAATGCAGAAAGCTGGTTCGATTTTGTCGAATTTGGAAGTTGATATGATGAAATTCGCACTGTCCACGAGAACATTTTCACCCAAATTAGAAGTTTACAGACAGGTGAGTAAATGAACAATCATCGTCCAACCAAACGATATTTCATGAACCATCACTTCACTTGTCCTTATTTGGTCAGAGATGTTCTTCATTGCTCGAGCAATTTCCCATATAAGCTTTGTCAAACCCCTCTCTCTTTGTAGCCCTCCTCTCTATTAAGCCCCCCTTTTTCAAGTGAAAATTTGAAATAAGCCCCTCCTCTCTATTAAGCCCCCTTCTTATTTTGGCCACTTGATAAAAGCTCATTGGAAGTGTCGTTGTCTCTCTGGTCATGCATCCTGGTTCGAATCCCATATTTTGTGGTATGCCACTTGGGGAGAACCTTTTCGAAAAGTATGTGTTGATTTTCCATTTTAGGTTATAAAAGAAACAGGAATACCTGACTGTGATACAGTTTTTAGCTTTAAAGGGAAGCATTTTTGTGAATTCGAAGAACTAGTCAGTGATATAACCTCAAGTACCGAAGGGTGAGTCTGTTGTTGTTTTGAATCCACTTTCTTGTTAGGTTAGCTTCTTTAAAATTTGCAAATTTTGAGCAAAATTTGCTGAAGTACCTCTCCTAAAATGTCCATGCTCCTTGAAAAGGTCTTTTCTTGCATAAATCAAACGCAGGCACTTCTTGTACCAAGTCTACCGTTTTTCAATTGCACCGTATCAAATACACCCTTAAGAAAAAGCAATTTGTCATTTTTCGCTCTAAAATACAGTCTGACTGCACGCATTTTTTTTTAAAACAAACTCTTTATAAGAAACTCAATTAAAAAGCTCTTTGTAAGAAACCCAGGATGTGTAGTTTTTGGCTAAGAAACTTTTTTACTTTTTAAAGAGTTTCCTGTTACAATAAAGTATTTTTGTAACTCGCAGACAAATTGGAAAGCCATGAGCTTTCAAATTCGATCGATAAATTGTTCTAAAATACCATGAGATACAATAAGTTTTTCGCCGTTTTGAGTATTTAAGAAACTCGCTAGAGACCTTCAATACTGGGCCATTGTTTTAGTTTCTTATAACAAATACCTGAAATCTTTTAAAACATCTTTTTCAGTAACCAAACACAAGTGAAGTATTTCGACCATGTCTATCCACAATCGTCCAAGAATAACAATGTTGTCATTCTTTATGGATTACTTGGAACCAAGTCCTTTAATGCAGCACACAAGAAGATGAAAGAACTTGTTCATAATAATAATGTGCGATACATACTTCGTCACCATATAAAGGTAAGGGGTTTCTAAGTTTGATTTTTAAGTTCGTTTTGATTTTAAGTTAAGCTGGAATAACTAGGTCAGGTTAGAACTAACCGAGAGCTTTAAATATCATTTAATTCGACTTTCTAGCATATAGATATTGTTTTACACCTTCTCTTTGTGGCCTGCTTCCAGCCAACAGTGTACGTCAGCTGTATAGACCATTTCAACTTAGGGCCTCGTTTTCAAAAAACTTGAAAATTACGTCATAGAGAAATATCGACTTCAGATTCAAATCCAGCACCTTCTTTTTAGTGTTGAGGCAAATTTTTACGCTTCTAGTCCTTACGATATTGATTCTATAGCGATTAGGAGTTTGAAAATTTATAAGGGATTTGACCGTGTAAGATGATTGAAGGTGTAAAATTGCACCCCCAGCGATTTTTCACGGTCAAATCCTTTATAGAATTTCAAACTTTTAACACCATAAAATCAATATCTCAAGGACTAGAAGCATAAAACTTTTTCTCAACGCTTAAAAAAAGGTGCTGAAGTGGAATCTGAAATCGAAATTTCTCTATGACCTAATTTTCAATTTTTTTAAAACGAGGCCCTTAGTTGAAATGGTCTATTGCTGCCCGAGACCCTGATCTGCAATGATATTTGAAGACTGCTGCTTGCTTGCTTACAACAACCAGACTGTTGTAAGAATGCTTTAGTGATGAGCATGTAGATGTATTGCAACTAACTAAAACGCCCATTTTTCTTACTTCAGAGCCCTTTAAATGGCAAAGTTCATTTATCCGGTTATGGTGTAGAATTGGCAATAAAAAGTACGGAGTATAAGGCTGTTGACGACCAAAAAGTACAAGGAGGAGATTCAGTGAAAAGACGGGGCCAACAAGACCACGAAGATGAAGTTGATGGTTTCTTATTTGGAAAACTCAGGTTGGTTTTGGAGCCGTTAACTTCCATATATTGGGTGGGTTGGGCCAAAAACGTAACCATCTAAGTGTGATGCTCAATTTCTAATCATTACTGGACGAAAATCTCTTAAATGTAAACTTTTTCGGTGGAAAACATCAATTAAAGTTATGGGACACAAATATGACAGCAGGACATGCCTACATTAAACATATGGAGCACGAAAATTTGAGACGTTCGAGACATATCGAAAAACAGACAGCCGAAAATTCAACCGCTACGTTATAAGGGAAGAAGATAGTTATTGCTGATTATTCTATAGTACAGTAATCGCTGACTGTTTTATTGAAGATTTATGATACGATTAACGATTACCGATAAACGATTGATGATTAACGATTGATGCTTGATGATTAAGATAAATGATTAATGATTAATCATCAAGATTAATGATTAATGGTTAATGATTTATGGTTAACGATTACTGATTAATGATAAATGATCAGTTATTGAGATAAATGATTAATGATTAATGATTTATGATTAAGATAAGTGATGAATGGTTAATGATGAATGATAAATGATTAATGATCAATGATTAATGATTTATGATTTATGATTTATGATAAGTGATTTATGGTTAACAATTACTGATTAATGATTAATGATCAGTGATTAATGATTAATGATTAATGATTAAGGATTAATGATTAAGATACACAATGAATGATTCATGATTAATGACAAATGATTAATGATCAATGGTTAATGATTATTGATTAATGATTAATGATTATTGATTTAGGATTTATGATTAATGATTATTGATTATTGATTTATGATTTATGATTTATGATTTATGATTAATTATTAATAATTAAGGATTAATGATTGATGGTTAATAATTAATAATTATTTATTAATAATTAATAAGTGTTCTTCTATTTATCCTTATTTGTCTTGTTGCCATTTCAGAGACCTGCATCATAATTTAAAAGATGAGCTGCAGAGTTTTAGAACTCACTTGAAAGAAAGTAACAAAGAGCTTGCCGAGTTGAAAGTCTGGCAGCTTCAAGGTATGTCTGTCATTGGAATTTTCTTTTAATTCAAGGTTATGCCTTAAATAGTGTGCTTGTAGTCGAATGCAATAGAATTCTAGGCCCTGTCCGAACGATCAACATTGTTTATCAAACATTTGAAATTCGCTTACGGAGCCCTTTTTGAACATTTGCTACGTCACAAAACATTAATTGACAAGCATAGGTAAGCATAATTCATTGCACGATGTTTTTTGAAATAGTTCAAAAATACTTTTCTCATGGTGCAAGCAAAAATGTTTGACTAGCGTTACGTATCTTGCGACGTGGCCAAACTGTGAAACGTTTTTCAAATGTTCAACAATGTTTAATGGTTAGGCCAGAATCTTCGATATATAAAGAAACAGAATGCAAAGCTTAAGGTCCTGACCAAACGATCAAAAATTGTTGGACAAACATTTAAAGATGTTGCTGAACAAGCAATGTTTGAACCTTTGGCCACATCACAAAACATTGCTTGACAAGCTGAATTCTTTCAGCATTGTTTTGAAAACGTGTAAAACATTCTATGTTGGTATGAAGAAAAAATGTTTGACGAGCAATATTTTGTGATGTGGCCAAATGGTCAAATATTGTGTTTCACAAGCATATCTCAAATGTTTGACAACAATGTTTCATGGTATTTTGAAGGCCTAACATTGCTGTCGAAAATACAGACGTGGGCTTCATCGCACACCTGTTAGTGAATTCGTGCTTGCGAAAGGAAGGCTGTGCACGAGCCAAACTGATGATTATGTAGTACAGCTAGTTGTGTTTCATAGTTTCATAATTTCAAGTTTAGGGTAAGAAATGAATTTCAGAACAGTGACTACAGATTTTAAGCGATCGTTAATTCAACTCCATTTCTATGTTATCTCTGAAATAATCTAATTAGTTAGTCTTGTTATTTAGCTTCTTTATTTGCAAGTAATTGTGTTACTGTAAGATTCAAGACTACCGTCTAACTTGTACGATTTGTGAGGGTAAGTCAGGGGGACTAGATGTTCCTTGTTCCCTTGAGAAAATCCCCTCGTTCCCTAGACTTTTGTAGGTTTCTTTTCAGATTGACAGTAAAGCGGATTGATAGGGAGGATTTGACCTGCTCCCTGTTTCCAAATGTTCTCTTGTTTCCTTTTGATTTTGGCTACGTTCCCTTGTTCCATGGATACATTTCGCTTGTTCACATGTTCTCTGGAACCCATAAACGACCCTCCTTTGTGCTTTTATTCTTACAGATCTCAGTTTTCAAGCTGCCCAAAGAGTGATGAGCTCATCTCCTGATCAAAGATTGAAAGTATTGAGAGACATCAGTCAGAATCTACCAATGCTTACAAAGTAATCATTCCCTATTCTACTATTGTATATATTTCAAAGAGTAAGGCCTTGGCCAAACGATCAAACATTGTTTATCAAACATCTGAAATTTCCTTGTCAAACAAATTGTTCTTTCTGGCCACTCGCAAAACTTTGTTTTCAAACATGTTTTTCAAGAATATCGTGCAACACATTTTTCTCATTTTGTTTGTCAAGCAATGTTTAGACGCTGCAAGACAATCAAACATTGCTTCCAAAGCAAATTACAAATGTTTGACCAACAATGTTTGATCGTTTTGGCTTGAGCCTAAGAATCTTTTGTTCGGAAGGTGAATGTTTGGAAAAGTCATCATTTTATACACAAATCATAAAAAATCTGTGAGAATGGGTGCAACAAACTGGTGCAAGAATGGATTGTTTTGAAAGAACGCTGTGCAGTGTAAATGCAGAAAAACAGACATTTTTCCGCCGTTTTTTGAAAATTTGTCCTGGTTTAGATAAACCTGGTTTGTTAATCGCGAACGCAATAAACGAATACCATTCTTTTTTCTTTTGAAGATCGCTGGTTAAAACTAGCGTAAAAGACGAACTGAAAAACGAAGTAAAGAAAAACCAGGAGGTAAGGCATTAAGTCTAATAAAGGAGTGTAGATAAGCAATCATTTTTATCGTTTTAAAGCCGGTTTGCGCGACGACTTTGAGTTTCAAAAAAGTCATTTCTATAGAAGAAAAGTAATTTCAAAAAGTCATTCTCTAGAAGTCCAACCATAAAAGATCAGCATCGACATAGCGTAGATCAGATCAGATCAGAGAAGATCAGATAAGATCGCATCAGATTTGATCGGATCAGATTAGATCGGACCTGATTGGATTGTCAAACCATAAAAGTCAAACCATAAAAGATCAACATCGACATAGCGTAGATCAGATCAGACAAGAGCAGATAAGATAAGAACGCATCAGATTGGATCGGATCAGATTAGATCGGACCTGATTGGATTGGATTGGATTGGATCAGTTCAGACCTGACATATCAGGCTAGTTTACATCAGATTAGATCAGATCAGACATCAGATTAGCCTGCATCAGACCAGATCAGATTAAACGAGATCAAAGCAAATCAAATCAAATCAAATCAGATCAAATCAGATCAGATCAAATCAAATCAAATCAAATCAAATCAAACATATCAAATCAAATCAAATCAAATCAAATCAAATCAAATCAAATCGAACAAATCAAATCAAATCAAATCAAATCAAACATAAATTCAACAACTGAAATACATTTCATTCATTTTAGAAATTCAAGCAAGCAAATATTGACGTTGGTGAGGCTGGTTTGTTCATCAATGGTTTACCGATTCAGTTAGATTCCTTGGATGCATTTAGGTAAGTAATCTGTGTCCCGTTATTGCTATAAATTTCCAGTGCAAATATAACAAAGTTGTAGTGGTCTTAGATTTATAATATGGACCATAGCTGTCGCCACTGAGTAGTTGTTGCTCTCTGCAACTTCTGTTTTCTCTGTCTTCACTCTTTTAATCATTTTCTAACAGTCTGGCCCGCTTTTTGACCCCCTTCCGTTTATCGAAATTTCTCAGGATTTCCTACTTCTTTTAATTTGACGAACTATTTCTTATGCATCTAAAAGTACTTTTTTAGAGCTAGACATAAGCATCTACACTGATCCCCTCCATACATTATGAAATAGGAAATAAGAATTAATTCTCCTTTATTTCCAGTCTGCAAAATCTTTTGGTAAAGGAAATGGATGTTTTGAAGGAGCTCGATGTTCTTGGTCTTGAGGTAGCCTGTCTAAGACCTTGACCAAACGATCAAACATTGCGTTCTACATTTTAGGTTTACTTTATAACAAATGTTTGGCCGTTTGGTCACGTCAAAAACCATGCTGTCCTAGTGACAATTTAGTTTAGGAATCTCCGAAAGCAAAGGATTATAAATTGAAAACTTTATTTATATACTGTTCATGTAATCAAAACTATATTAATTGGGTCTCTCGAGATTTAAATCAAGAAGCCAAGATTTTTTATAAACTTGTATGATTGAATTTTCTGAAGAGCAATTTGACTTGCCTTAAACGGATAGGTTTACAACTTCTTCAAGAACTTTTTCATCAGTTTTCTGTATGTCATTCGGAGAACTACATTGCCCAAAACAACTCTCTGGGAAAAACTTTTATATAAATCCGATTTTTACTCTTCCCCCTTGAAAACAATGTTGGCAATTCGTTTCGAATGTTTTTATTTTGAAAACGCGACACGAATGCTACCAAACCTATGCACACCAATGGCAGATATGCCCAGATATGCATGCACTACAAGGCCGCTTCGCTATGCTCGATGTGGTGGGCGAGGGTTTCATTATAACCCCTCCCTGTATCTCTTATTTGCACCACATCCAGCATACCAACCTGCCCCTTCAAGCATTATAACCCGTTCCTGTACATTATTAGCCAACATTTTAGATTTGCTTCATAGCAAATGTTTGGACATTTCGCCACGTCCAAAGACAATGCTGCCCAAGTGAAAATTCATCAAGTTATCCACATCATTAAGCAGGGCTCCCTTTCATCAGTCATAGAAAAACCGCCCCTTTATTGCGTTCATCTGATTATAATAGTGCGTATAGGTTGGCTAGCATGGCTTGTAGGTTGACATTTGTGCCTCTGTACATTTGTACCTCAATGTACCTCTTTTATGATTTTCTGTAGCCTGAACTATTTATTCATTCATTTGTTGTTGTTTCTCTTTAGGCCGATAGAGCGAGTGAGGTTGTCGCAGTTGACGTGAAACCCTCGCATGACAACTATGCAGTCGATATCAGATCAGAATCTGTACAGGTATGATGAATCTTTCTTATTTTTTGATGTTTTATAACATTAAAGGTGGATTACCACTTATCTGTTTTTTGGTAGGAACGGGAACAGGAAGGGGCATGGGCACAAAAAGTGGGAACAGGAACTGAGAAAAATTGATTTCCAGTTGATTTCTTCAGGAGAAGTGCAAAGGCCAAAAACAATTGGATGAGTAGAAATTTCGACTATTGCATCGCCACGTCAACCAAAATTTTAATTTGCCGCGTTTGATGCGTTTGAGAAAATCACTTCGATTTCAATTTTTCCAGTGGTAAAACGGACAGGAAAATGTTCCCTTGCAAAATGTGATGGGCAAAGTGCGCATGCTCACGTGATTATTTTCCTGTTCCCGTTCCGGTGGCCCAAAGGACAAGTGGAAATCCAGCTTAATGGTGCGTTCTTTTGGAGCGAAGGAAAAGATTAATTCAACAATTTAACGTTCTTTTCATTGAAGTAGTTAAGTTACTTCGCTTCTCCCGACCGAATCAAGCGAATCGCTTTCGTAGCAATACACTTTTATTGCTTAACGGAGCAACAAAATTTTCTTTGCTGTTTTGGAACTGATTCGGTTTTTCGTTGTTTTTCTTGGTGCGTCTTTAAGTTACGTGATAATTTAGGACTGGGTCGAGTCTGATTTTCGCGCCAAAATGGCGGGGAAGAAGGCGAAGCCAACTTTTTTTAAGATTTCTGTCAAGATTTTTCAGCTGTTGGATTAAAATGTTTATTAATTGCATGGATTTTTAAAGTTTGCCGAGACAGCTGCTTGAAAGAGGCTAGACACTTCTTGGAAACTTAATTTGCTTGGAAAACCGAATCAATGTGTTTTTTTGTTTTGCTTCGGTTCCACGTCTTCGTAGAATCAAAATAGCGAAGCAAAGAACACACCCTAAGCTAATAGAACTCCAGTCTTTAGAACATGGATAGCACTAGAATCGGCCTGTTGACTGAAAATTAGGCTGACTTTGCTCTGGGGGGTAGAAAAGGATCTAGGTATTGAAAGCGAATCCTTCTTTTGGCCTATGAGTTCTTTTTGCACGAGCGAAGTTATCTTACCTTCCAACCTTCCAGCCTATATGCTGAAATACGAGTGTTCTTTACTAGATATCACTTAGATATGTAGAAATTTTACGATTTTCTCTGTTTCCCTCTAGTGGTTAAATGATTTGGAAAAGGATGCGCAATACGCTTACTGGCCTTCAAACTTGGAGGAGGTATGACGCTAATCAATTCAGTTATCGAGTCACAGTTAGTTGACTGTACTTCTTCAATAGACGCTTCCGCAAAAGATGGCTGCCGTTTTAAGGCCTATTGTTTTCATTAAGGATTCTCGAAAGGAATTCTGGGAATAATTTCCTTAGTTACGTATTTTACATAGCTGCAGACGTTGAATTTGTAGCTAAGGATATTATTCCCAGAATTCCCTACGAAATACCTTAAGAAAAACAAGGGATTGACAGAAACGGCGGCCATCTTTTTCGGAAACCTCTATTGTGGTAATAAAAACTTGTAATTACGCATTTTGGAAAATTGTATTTTTTATTTGGTAACACTGGGTTATTTTTGTTTAATTTAGGCTAATATTCGTTTTTAGTGGGCTAAATTGGGTTTATAATGAATTGACGTGGGTAACATTGGGTAACGTTGGGTTTGCATTGGCTTTACAACGGGTCTAAACAGGAGCGGCGCCAGCCGGCCAATGAGGGGTGGACTAGTCAGCGAAGCGAGCAATTATGGGGGTCTGGGGGCTTACCCCCGAAAAATTTTATGGGACCACGCTCCTAAGTATGCCAGAAAACGCCCTTCAGAGAACCGGGAACAATAATTTCTTTGTAATGTCACCCTCTCACGGTTTTCTCGTCAAATTTAGGCGAATTACAAAATCGATCTTTGAGAAGACTGGGGTGGACAAGTCCCCCCAGTCCACCCATGGCACCGCCCCTGGGTCAAAACAGGCTTAAGTTTTGTTTAAGTTGGTTTACAATGAGCTTGTACATAAGGTTTACGTTGGTTTTATGTTAGGTTACATTGGGTAACGTTTGGTTTTTACATTGTGTTATGAAATTATTGTTATCTATTCATAGATTCTGCGGCCTACTTTCCCTGGAATGCTGCGATACATTGCCAAGAATATTTTCCATGTCGTGAGTAGACAATTTTTCTCTGTTACAATACATTCATACATCGCTTAAATCAAAAGAAATTGTAAGCGCTGTTAAGCGAAATGCATGTTTCTAGCTTCTCATTCAAGTCGCTTTCGTTAAGAATTCTCTAATCTTGAATACCGCTATTTGAAATAAGTGACCCACGGAAGCAAAAGTTAGTAACCTATCTGAGTTTTAAGGATTCAATTGCAGAAACCTATCCTATTGTTAAATAATAAGGCCTCGCCCACTTTGATAGAGAATATACGCATTTGATAGATAAATGTTCAAATTTGAGAAACCTATTTTCGTGACGTCATACATGAAGCATTCTATTTTTCCCTAATTTGCATAATTTTTGGTGATTCCCCTATGCTCATTTCGTTTCGATAATCAGATTTGAGGTATGAACTTCAGCTTTGCAAAATTGATAATTTCATGATCCTAGACAATGTCCGTATGTAATATAAAGGTATATCTTTACAACTATATTTTTCCATAAGTGGCATACCACAGTAGATGGGATTCGTATCTGGACTAAATGACAAGCGACGTTTTCACTGAGCTACTGTATCAAGTTCAATGAAATCGCTGAGTAACACTCAAGATCATACAGCCTAGGGCTCTCTTTGACTTTTTTGTGTTGCGGCCATGTTGAGCCTTCTTCAGCACCATGCTTATTTGTATATATTTATCATGAATGGTGAAGACAAGGATAGATTTTTACACAAGTAGCATACGACAGTAGATGGGATTCGAGCCTTGGACTGCATGATCAGAGAGCCGACGACGTTTCCACTGAGCTATAGAGCTCAATGAAATCGCCGAGTAACTCTCCAAGTCATACAGCCCAAGGCTCTCTTCCAGTTTGACTTTTATGTGTTTCTGCTTTCTTGAACCTTGTCGAACCTTTGTTGAACAAGCACCACATATTTTTATCACAACCTTTATTTGTCATTAATGGCGCCATTCATCAGCCTTGGTTTGTATGACTTGAAGAGTTACTCGATGATTTCATTGAGCTCTATAGCTCCGTGGAAACGTCGTTGCCTCTCTGATCATGCAGTACAGGAGCGATTCCCATCTATTATGGTATACAATTTGTGGAGAAATCTATCCTAGTTTTTGCCATTCATGACAAATATATACAACTATGCATGGTGCTCAAGAAGGCTCAACATAGCCGAAGCACAAAAGTCGAATGCGAGGAGAGCTATGGGCTGTTATGTCTCGGAGAGTTACTCGACGATTTCATTGAGTTCTATAGCTTAGTAGCAATGTTGTTGGCTTTCTGGTTATGCAGTACAGAATCGAATACCATCTATTGTTTAAAAATCCATCCTAGTGTTCACCATTCATGACAAATCTTTACAAATATAAGTGCTTCTAGTTGTAACTTGCCCTTCATACCTTCATTTCTGTAGTCTCCCAATGTTGCATAGATGGTATATTTCTGTTGCACTTGACCCTAACTAAGTTATTGAAATAAAAACTGTCCAATACTTTGTGGTATTTGGCCAACAATTTTCTTAGTTCGGAGGCATTATAAATCTTTCCACACTCCACAAACCACTTTTATGTTTGAAGAATTCAAACATTATGCAGGGTACTGAAATTTTCGGCAAACCGGAAGAAATAGACCTAGCTCAATTTTGATAGCTCATTTTTATGTTTGAAGAATAGATAAACCGGAAGAAATAGACCTAGATAGATAGATATATAGATAGATAGATACCTAGGAATCAGGAATGTTGTAACAAAAGATAGGAATTTCTATTCTCTGTGCACACAATTTAAACAATCATTGAGTTAATT
Source organism: Chrysaora quinquecirrha (assembly GCA_014526335.1). NCBI lineage: Eukaryota > Metazoa > Cnidaria > Scyphozoa > Semaeostomeae > Pelagiidae > Chrysaora > Chrysaora quinquecirrha. The sequence goes on from JACTAT010000031.1 coordinate 3,186,253, forward strand.
AATTATTTTAATTGCAATTCAAATGCATACAATCAAAACAATCGAAGAGGTTGTTCCGAGTCTTCGAAATTTGGCATGAGTTTGAACAACAAACTCATTAGGAAACCATTAGCCAGCATGCGCTAAAATCTGGAACAAACAGAAAAGCTGGGAACTCGTGGAATGAGTGGGAATAAACGGAACTGAATGGAACCATTGTAACATGCTGAAACAAAGTGGGAATAACTTGGAATCGGAGGGAACAACTGGGACGAAGTAGAAATCGGTGGGAATAAATGAGAACGAGAGGTGACAAGATGGAACAAACAGGGAATCACTGAAGAAGATGAAGGAACAACTCAGAAAAAAGGAAATTACCGCAAACAAGCGAGAGCAAATTGAAACTAAATGGGGATCAATGACGATTGCGGGGGAAAGCAGGAACAAAGCCTGAAACAGCTAGAATCACAGGGAACAATTGTGGAGATTAATCCACACTGCAAGCTGCAAGCCAATAGGCTTATCTCAGGCTGATCTGAACTGATCTCATTCTTCAAACATGGCTAATGGGTACCTTTAATTTTACCTTTTCTGAGACGATTGTAGTACCGACTCAATGTGGTCAGGGTTCGAGCCCAGCCACCATAGCGTCACAGCCGGGGTAGTAATTAACCTACTACTGAGATCCAACGACTGGCGTTAAAACGCAATTTCACCTTCACCTCAGCTTTACCAATTGAAAATGCGGTATTAATACCCAGCACCAATCGAGAAACTATTTACAATAAACTGGGGGTCAGAATAAGCACGGGTGGGTCGTCATTTTTTTAACAAGCGTCCTTCGAGGTATTTTCCAAACACGGTATTCTTGGGTTTCAAGTTCTTTGCAAACAAAAGGGGTTGGATTGACACGATAGTGGCTGGGAGCTTATCGTCTATGGAAGTTCTGCTCGGGTTCCTAATACGCTGGGATGGGTTTGAGAATTTTCGAAAAATTAACAAGCTCTGTTGAAGTAGCGGTGCCTGCGCTCCGGGCAAAAATTTTCGAATAATTGAAAAGCTCAATTAGCAGTGCCTGGTCTTCAGGGCAGAGACAAAACAAAGAACAAGTCTTAACATCAAGTCCAGAAATTTATATTTCATAGCAAAAAGTAACAAATTTCAATTTCTATAATATTCTACAGTGTCATTATTTATCAATATCCCCATTTTCCATGCTTGCCTGAGTAGTACTTCTTGCCTGGTGGTCCAGGTGGTCCTGGTGGTCCGGGTCTTCCAGGTCGGCCTGGTTTTCCTGGACGACCTGGTTTGCCTCTTGCGCCTGGCTCTCCTGGTTCACCGTCTTTGCCTGGTGCTCCATCTCTTCCTGGTTTTCCAGGTGCTCCTCTCCTTCCGGGCTTTCCTGGAAGGCCAAAGATAGAAATAGAAAATTAGCACTGCTCGTTAAAACAAAACAGACAATTTCTATAATATGCAGTACCAGTCAAAGCAAAGCTTGATGTTTAAATGCTGTGCTGGGGAGCACTTGAACGCTAGCTTACGAAGGGATGTGAACGAGATTTTTCACAACTATACTCCCTTAATTTGGTTTTGTGCCCGGTATGATACAGAACAGATATCTCGATAGTAAGCAACTGTTTGCAAGAAACTAGCCCCTGACTCAAGGTGAACAAAGGTTAAGCAACCGGTACTAATTACCCTCCAACTCTCGGTTGCCTATTTTTCGTTATAGAGGTTCAGAAGCATCCGTGTCGATCAATATTGTGAAGAAAGTTCGTGTAAAAGTAGCGAAACCAATGTAACGAAACTTTCCCCGATATAAGTTTCTTAATTTTGCCTTCAACCGTGATCTTAGCGTATTCGAAATGTTGAGGTACGAAGAACTAAAATGTAAAACACGACGTTTAGCATGGCAACTTATGGAAATAATCATCTTCTTGAAAACGGAAAGAATATGAGTAAAATTCCAAAATGAATTGCAGACTCCTAGTGTCCTTTGACGTCCTTTGACCCGTGAAAACGTGAAAAAGTACTTACCAAAATGCGAAACAACCAGAAATTGCCCAAAACCAGCCAAAAGCACTCAAAACGAACCATAACCTGATGAAAAGCACCCAAAACCACCCAGAAATGTCCAATTAACCTGGAATCATCTATTAAGTGGCAGAAAATCTTTGAAAAATCACCAGAAACTCTCATGTTCTTTGAAATTTCATTCTTAACTCTTAAAATTCTACTTTCGTCTTGGGACTTTTGTTGACATAAAAAGCTTTTACATCGCTGGAGTCGGAAAAGCCTTTTTTGTTCACAACAGTACTGTAGTATTGTATTTGAGCGTGAAGTTGAGAGAAAAGACACAATCGCACGCTGCCAATAAATATACCGTTGGGAAAGGTATTCATTGTCTGGAAAGCGTGTTTCATTTTCATATCTCAAAATATCTTGCAAGAAAGACTGCATCACAACTAAATCGTAGTAATGTAATCGTAAAGGCTCTGCTACGACCAAAATGTCACCATTTATACTTATGGTCGTGCGATAATCGTACGAAAAGAAATTCTCACGTCTCACGAATGTGGGATAACCGTAGGACAGTTAAGATTTTTATGGAATCCAGGCTTTTATATAGTTTTCCGAGAGAAAATTGAAATTTTACCAAGTTATAGGTTTCAAAACGAAAACAGTTAGTCCGATTGTAAAATGACAAAAGAAAGTTCGTCACTGTATTAATAAAAATTTAACCCTATTCCCGAAATACGTTTCTTAAATCTTCAATGTTGCCTTCAACCGTGATGTGTGTATTCGAAATGTGGAGGTACAAAGAACTAAAATGTATAGTTTTCATGATTAGGATTTTAAAATGACAAATCTTTACTTACCATCACGGCCAGGTCTTCCTGGTCTGCCTCTTGGTCCTTTTGGCCCTCCTGGTCCTTTTGGGCCTCTTGGTCCTGGGGGGCCTGGTGGTCCAGGTTTGCCATATTTGTAGCTGTGGTGTCGGTAATGAAAGCCTGGATCTTCTTCAGTGGAATCTACTTCATTGTTGTCTTCGTCATCAGAACGATCTGTGTTGAATGCATATGCTACGAAAGTAAAAAGGAAAACAATTGATTAAGAAAGCAAAAAATTATTTGAGCCTTATTTGCAAGATTTTGTGACCTTTATTACACTCTTTTTTTATAAGAAACCCGTTTATAAGAAACTCAGTACTGAGATCAATATTGATTACGAAACTTTCAGAACTCGACCCAAAATGATAAGAAACTCACAGGTCTCAATAGTCTTTAGAGTTGAATATAGCATCGAAAAACGAACTTCTGTTACACCACAAGTGTCTATTTTTACAAAAAGAACAGCTCATGCAAACGTGAATTTTATTGTTTCTTCTGTTTGTCAAATTAAAGTGTCAATTACCTGTTCTGGCACTAGAAAAATTTGATCCCTAAGAAACTGTTAAGAAACTTTCAGTACCAAAATTGTCCAACAACTAAGAAACTTTGAGTACTGAAAAAAAATCTTAGTTTCTTATAAAAAAAAGAGTGTACTAGAAAGGGAATTTAACACGTATTTTTATAAGAAACTTTGTGCAAGAAACACAGACTCTCGAATGCCCATCGATTTGAAACTCAAATACGCAGAAGATTTTAGTTTAACTTCTCTATTGTTGGTTTGCGCCAGGTACTGTACGACCTTGCGATTTGAAACCAAAAAGGAACAAGCGTCGCTACTTTACACTTTTTTTTTTAATAAGCAACTTGACTTTCGTCCAGCCCTCAAAGTTGCTTAAAATTTTAGACATTTCAGCCCTCAAAGTTGCTTAAAAGTTGCTTAACCTTTTTTACCTAACAACCACCCCTGACTTTTCGGGTCAAAATCGTCAACTGTTAGGCCTATTACACGACTTTTGGGAGACAGTAAGTGGAAAAACGTTAGCTTAAGAACTTCAACATGCGAAACAAACAATTTCCTAACAACAAGAAAGCGTACAAGCTTGGTTGTTTGACTTCTTAGTTGCTTACAGAAATTCAATTGAGCCTCTTAATGTTAAGGTCAGTTCAGCCCTAGTTGCTTATTGAGTGGTTGCTTATTTAAAAAAAAGTGTATCCATGCTCTGAATTTCAATTTTTCAAATGAGAAGCTTGACAAATATGTTTGATGTGTTTCGTCTAAAACCCCTCAGAAATAAACGTCTGAAATAAACCGAAATAATTGACAACCGATGCGGGGAAAAATGCACCGATCAGAACTGAGCTTGATAATGGTTTTTGAACACCATTCAGGCGACATTATGCAGCGAGATTACAAATTAAATTTTGTTGAAGATTTTAAGCGAGAAAACGATACTCTGTCGGTCTACACCGAGTCGGCTTTTTACAGTGTTCAGAAAAGTAACGATCTTGTACGCCAGTATGAGCATTAATTAGTAAGCATTTAAACAAAGAAAGCAGTGAGAAAAGGTACTAACCTTGATAGTGGACGTATCCAAGAATGAGAATGCAGATCAAAGCCAACTTCATTTTGCACGTTTTTCTGTTCCAAAGAAATCGTTCTCTTGATCTTCAAACTCTGTGAAGCAGATGCACTTGTGAAGAAAACTGCAACTCAAGCCCTCTTTTATAGGAATTGAGCCCAAATTAATTTACTTTTATTAGGGTAAGGTTGGCGTATTGATTACTCTTAATGTATAAGTCATTACACCCCAATGCTTCTATTAAGTATTAAGAACACCCAATTACTTTTAAGTAAGTTAATTTATAATAACCAATCAAATTTCTTGCTCTGCAGCAACCAACCATGTGCTAAGGCGTAAACCAATCATCATCGTTCATTTTAGGGATCTTGTTTTTGTTCCTGTTGTTACGATATGGATGTTTTGGCCGCATAAAGCACGCTTCTAAAAGAGATAATTAGCTTCAAGGAAATAATAGCAAATAATTGATAAATAAAGATAGTTATTAAAAATGTAACCGTGGAACCAGGAAGCATTTGGTTAAAAATTGTAACTAATGTTTCAATAATTAGACCTGCGTTACTTTTCTTGTACTGTATATTTCAATTTCTACCACAAGATTTCCAATATTTGACAATGTGCCTCGTCATAATTGACAATTTTTGTTTAATGCATCAAAACAGAAGTATATGCTTATTCATACTGACCCTGAACTTCACGCTTTTTACTTATAAGGAACCTACCTCGAGACCTAGTTCTTGAAGTTCCTTATTTTTTGACCGTTTTTGAGGCAATTGTAGTTCCAAAAGTTCCTTAATAGTTCCTTAATTTTAACTGTACATTCAGTGTCGTAACAATAATAGAGAGTCAGTTGCATGTAAGCAAAGCTCGAGACTACTCAAGGAAACCTTTGATACATGTGTAACGAACAATTTATGTGATTTTCGACTACAAATGAATGGAACAGGGTTTTTAATTCTTGTTTATTTGCAGTCATAAAAGCATGCAACATTGAAAAGCTCCTTAATGACTTTCTCTTAAGTAGTATAAGTTCTTTTTTGGGCCTTCTACATGTAGGTTCCTTATAAAGTGGTTCTTTATATAAAAAAAGCATATAGAAAAATTTCTTCAATGGAACCAGCTTTCTAATTCTTGATTGTTTGCAGTGATAAAAATATTCTACAATGAAAATTTCCTTTGTGATTTTCTCTTTAGTAGCATAAGTTCTTTAAATTTTCGGGCCTTCTACATGTAGGTTCCTTAGAAAGTGGTTCCTTATAAAAAAACGTGTATTTTTTTTATTACCTGTGTTTCGTCTGCAAAAATGTATTTCTTTTGACTCTTTGGCACAGAGGTTAGCGTGCAGGGCTCACAACGAAGATGTTGTGGTTTCGAGCCGCGTTCTTATAATATTAGCAGTCTGTCCCAAATTTTAGGGTGGTTGAATTGTTAGGTGGTTTGGAAAAATGTGTGAACGGGGTGTAAAATGTAGTACGGGGGGTTAGAATAGACGTTTGGGAATATTATTGGCCCGGGGGTACTTCCATTGTTCAACATACTAGGCGTGCCACCCAAAAGGGTAACTTTTTTGGCGCCAATTTCCCTACATATGGGTTGGTTTTTCGTAAAGAATCTCTACACATGGGTAGTAAAATATAGAAAAACTTTTAGGCGTGCATTGCTTTGAATAGCCTGATAAAGAGTGCGTTTTATTTTTCAGCGCAAAGGCCTTTGCCGCATTTAGAGTTGCCTCGGGCGTTAAATTGGGTTGAAATATTTGAGATATTGGCACAAATGGGTAAACGTTGTTTTTTCTATACATGGGTACCATGAGTGACAGAATTTATCGGTAGACATGGGTGGGTTTGGAAAAGCTGGGCGGCACGCCTAGTCTCTTGAACAATTAAGTACCCCCTCGGGAATATTGGATCTTTTTTGCAAAAAATCGTAGTGTACATTCAGCTATCAAGCAACTTCACAGGGTTAAGAAGTGGAATTCTAGCTTAACCTCAATCCCAACAATCGCTTGATATAAAAAGAAGCGAATTCACAGTATCGCTTGTCCATAAAACGTTAACATCTCTGTTATCGCTCCATATCGTCTTTATCGCCTGAGTAATGTTCACGTTATCGCTCTCAGGTTCGGTGTTCTCTTTGTTGCTGATGGCTCCCCTGAAGACGATGGAATGCTTGACGCTGGAATCGCTATCACAAGAGCGTTTAGCTTCATCAAAGCTGAGAAAAGTCTGAAGGAAGCATTTGACTTCGTTACTGAGGTAATAAAAAGTAATATTTTATAAATTACAAGTTCTTAGATTAAGTAAATAGTTTTTAGCCTAGCCAAAACTGTTGCTGCATACAAACCTTGTCGCCAGGGTGAATGAAACTTCGCTGTCCATATTCGACCCCTGTATAGGTTTGTCTTAGACTTATTACAAGAGCCGTAGTTATCGCTATTGAGTCTATGCTGGACGCTCAAACTACCACTCTGAGCAAACAGCTATATGGTTGTTGTTGTTGTTGCTGCTGCTGTTTGCGAAGAGTGAGACTCATGTCTAGGTTTGTCTTATATTTCCTCAACCTCGTCTCCAGGCCCCAAATCGAATTTCCCCGAATCTCATACGTCAAATCGATTATGGCCCTGGTACCGGCCACAAAATCTGCCAAAATACTGGCAATTTTGGCCTAGGCATAAAAACAAGATGTAGATTCCGAAAGCAGATGTTCTTAGAAAGGAAATGCAAAGAATTTCTTTGATAAGGCAAAATACAATATCTCATGTAGCATCATTTTTTGGTTTTTATAGATGTTTTTTACACAGTTTTCGGCCTGTTTTGGTGTGAAATTTTGAAGAAACTGTGACGTCACTTAAAATTTCTATTGCGAAAAATTGCGAATAGACAAGGCCGATACCAGGGTCGAATATGGACAGCGGAGTTTCACGTAGAGGCCTATTCACACTGGGGACGAGGTTGATATTTCCTGATAAAAAACTCGTATGCGGTATCAAATAGCGATGGCTATTGTGATGATTCAAGCCAATACCATTTTTCTTTACTTTATTTATTGCAGATTTACAAGCGTTCCGATCAGAAGGCACCCGCGGCATCTGATGTGACGAATCTTTTCAAACGATGGTATGGCGAAGATGATCTTAAAGACGCATTGTCACCAAATACTGATTATGATGATCTCAGAAGAGTGAGTTGAATAATCCTAGTGTCCATAAGGTCATATAAATGGTACAATTATCGCACGACTTTGTTGAGTAAGGTTTCCACAAAGATCGTTGCAATAAAACGATTGTCTCAGGACATCCTAGTCTCCGTGAGATCGTAACAATCTAACGATCATCAAACGACTGTATTAAGACAAGTTTCCATAAAGATCGAAAAGATCACGCGATTATCGCACGACTTAATCAATCCTAGTGTCCATGAGAACGTAACGATCGTACGATGGTGGCACGACTTAATCCTAGTGTCCATAAGATCGTAACAATCGTAAGATTATCACACGACTTTATGAAGCCAAATTTCCATGAAATCTTACTGATCATACGATAATTGCACGACTTAATCAATCCTACTCTCCATGAGATCGTGACAAAAGTACTTTTATCGCACGACTTAATCCTAGTGTCCATAAGATCGCAACAATCATAAGATTATCACACGACTTCATCAAGCCAAGTTTCCATAAAGTCGTAATCGTACGATTATCGCACGACTGTATTGATCCTAGTTTCCATAAGATCGTAACGGTCGTACGATTATGACACGACTATCCTTCGCTGGGTTTCCCTAAGATTAGTATTCTTCCGATTATCATAAGACTGTATGAGCCTGGTTCTGATAAGATCGCGATAGTCGTACTTATCGCTTGACGATTGCAGATGTCCTTGTTTTTGCTTGCTTAGTTTTAGAGCTGATAAGAAAGGGTATGATTAGTGTTGAAGTATCTGTTAAAAATTTTACCGACCTGGTTGTTGGGCCTATTTATCATTTTGTTTCTTTTTGCAGAATTCCTACCAGCTATTCAAAAGACTTGGTTTGAAGTCATTCCCACATGCATTTATGAATGGTATCCAGTTTTCTGATGAAGAGGTTCGTATTTTAAGTACTTTTCGCTTTTTCTAATGTTTGCTCAAAATCAGGGTGCGCCGAGGTAGAGTAGGGCGCCCCCAAGGCACACTATTGGCGTGTTTTTCTGAACTCCCAAAACCTTCCGAATTATGAAAACAGAAAGCTTCCAAAAACAGAATCCATGATTTGAAGAAACACGAATTCTGGAAAACTGAAAACTTTCGCGCCAAATTCTTGCTTGCCTCGTCCCCAGACCCATTCGTGGAGTGTCTCCTGACAACTGATAAAATGGAGTCTCTCTCGAACTTCAAACGTGAATCTCACGAAAGTCTTGGAAACCTTCTGCTTTTGATGACGGAAGGTTTTGGAGAACTAAAAAATTTGCCGTTTTCAGAAGAAAGGCTTCAAAAAACACACATTCTGAAAAAGAAGGCTACCGAAAAAGAATTGGTTTAGAGAAGCACACCCTTTATTTAATTGGTTGGCTAGGAGTGACGTCAGAAAAATTAGAATTATATCTTTAGAATATATTTATTGTTTTCCACTTATACGAACCAGTACAATTTGATTGAAGCCGGCTGTTCGTAATTTTCTGTCTATTTTCATGTTTATTTCTACTCGTCTTCTTGCACCTCTATGATCCTAAATTTTCTTGTGCCTAGGTTTATTTTAAAGAATCACAAAATAGAGAGTTAAGGAATTGCTGAATTACTTTTGAGTAGTCCAATTCGGCCGTCAGTTAAGGAATTTCCAATGCTAAGCCTTAGGCCCTGGCCAAACAATCACACATTGTTGGTCTGGTTGAGCATTACAAATTTGCTTTGCAACAATTGTTTGACCGTTTGGCCACGTCCAAAAACATTGCTGTCCGACAACGAGGTTATTGCTAATGCACAAGCACGAATGTCTTGTTGCTAAGAAATTTTGCTAGGTGATGAAATGTTGCAAGTTGTTGCAGTTTGTCAACAACAAAAGAAACGTTTGACATGGAAGGTGGCCAAAAGATCAAACGTTGTTTGACAAGAAAAAATAAGCAAAATTTGTGGCGTGATGTTTGTGAAAAATTTCAAAAACATTTTTTGCTTGATGCACGAAATAATGTTGGACGAACAATGTTTTTGGACGTGGCCAAACGGTCAAACATATCTTATTCTCGAGATCTTATTCTTTCTGGGGATTCATTTTATGATATTGTTTTGAAAGCAATGAACCTTAGTAAGGAATTAGACAGTGACAGTTAAGTCTACTTTTGAGGATTACTGGCTAACTGTAGCGAACACATGTAATAATGCGCTCAATTTTTAATTGAAAACCATAGGATGAAAGTGAAAGCAATTAAAGTGAAAGTGAACCTTTTAATGATATGGGGAATAATAAACAGTTGCAGTTCAGTCTACTTTTGAGGATTACTGGCCTACTGTAGCGAACACATGTACTAATACGCTAAATTTTTAATTGAAAACTATAGGATGCTTGTGCGTGAAGGCTGTAATGTAATGGAGTTACTTTATCAATACACGCTTTTTTTATAAGGAACCTACCTAAAGGCCTAGTTCTTAAAGTTCACCTCTTTTGAGGCAATTGTAGTTCCAAAAGTTCCTTAATAGTTCCTTAATTTTTACTGCACATAGAGTGGTCTTAACAATAAAAGAGAGACATTTGCATGTGAGCAAAGCTGGAGACTACTCAAAGAAACATTGGACACATGCTTAACGAGAATTTATGTGATTTTTGACTGGAAATGAATGGCGCCGGCTTTCTAATTCCTGATTATTTGCAGTGATAAAAGTATTCAACATTCAAAAGTTCCTTAATGACTTTCGCTTTAGTAGTATAAGTTCTTTAAATTTTCGGGCCTTCTACATGTGGGTTCCTTATAAAGTGGTTCCTTATAAAAGAAGCTTGTAATTGAATTCAGGCTAAAACGATAAGAGTACTACAACAGAATGAGGTGGGAGGACTAGACCTAACCTAATGTACATGAAATAAGTGATGGGAGAGCGTCTGTCCTAAGACGGGGGTAGACTATCCTACAGCTTAAGTTGCTCAAGCGGCTTCTTTCATTCGTTCTCGAGAACCTTCTTGACAAAAAGTACCAAAATTTACCATCTATACGGCAACTGGAAGTGATATTTCGCTTGATCTCAAAAAGAATTTTTGAATGACCGTTTCCAGATCACTTATAAACGTTTTTTAAGAATCACTTAATTAATAAGGAACCTTCTTAAGGCCGGAAAATTTGAAGAACTTATACTTCTAAAGATAAAATCACAAAGGAACTACCATTCAATGTTGAATATTTTTTCACCGCAAACAATCATTATCGTTATCATCATTATCATCATCATCATCATCATCATCGTCATCGTCATTACGTCATCATCATCATCAGCATCATCATCATCATCACGATCATCATCATTATAATCGTTATTATTATCATCATCATCATCATCATTATCACGATCATCATCATCATCATCATTATCACGATCATCATCATCATCATCATCATCATCAAGATCATTATCATCGTAATCGTCATCATTTCATCATCATCATCATCATCATCATCATCATCATCAACATCATAATCATCATCATAATCATCATCATAATGATAATCATCATCATCATCATCATCATCATTTTCATCATCATCATCATCATTAACACTATTTTGACTTAAAATTGTTTTTTAAAATACGTTATTTTAATGTATTTTATAGATTGAAAGCATGGAGAGCTCTCTCATTGACAAAATATTGACCAACACCCATCCTATACAGCAAGCTACGTACACGGTAAGTCATTCTGTTTTTCTTAGCTGCTTTAAAAGCCTAAAATGCTAAGGGTATACACAAATAACGAATATGATGAACGAGCAAAAATCAACGAGCTTTGTCAGCTAGTAGAAGTATGTTTGTCAAAAAATTGAGTCTGACAGTCTTGCTCCTAGAGTACCAGTGTTACATCTACAATCCTTGCCAGAATAATCCCCACGGTACTGATAATGCCTCCCAACTGTACTGAGCAGCCCCTAATGTCTTCAAGATGCCTCCCCATGGTACTGAACATCCGCCCACGGTACTGAATATCCGTCACGGTATTCATCGATGCCTCCTCACAAAACTAAAACACCTATAGTTGTACTTTCTCGTTACCTACCCTTTTACCAGCGTTTTGGGGGTCAGATAATGGCGCCGCTGCATTGATGGACACTTTGATTGCAAATACAAATGCAATACAAGCAAGGGTGGCTCAACAGACTCAACGTAGCCAACATTTCAGCCAACATTCATATCAAAAATTGATCTTCATTAGAAGTTTCTTATTTGGTTTGTTTCTATGTTGTTGTTTTTCAATAAGTTCAAATATGTGTTAGATAGACAACAATTGTAGGAAAAGTATGTGAGTTCTTCAAAGACGTAATCTATAGTTAAGCTTGTCTTTGAGACCGAATGCTGTCATTTTTACATTCATTGTGAAAGAAAGTTTAACAAGGCAAGTTTCGAAATATCTAGAAAAAATCGAGTAAATCCCTATATAAATCTTTGTAAATCTCAATAAATCCCATAAATCTGACCAAAAAGACAAAGAGATTTTTAAATCCCATAAATTTCGTACGCCATTTTTTGTAGTGATATACCCTCGGACTTTTTAAAATATTCGTATTATGAATTGCCCTCGAGTGAGAGTGAAGTCACTGTCTGAGATTTCATCGGTAAGCAAGTTCTCAAGTCATGTGTTGGCAGGGCCTCTTTTAACATAGTAACTAGGGGGGCAAATGCCCACTAGTCCCTATCATTGCCCACCTAGTTTCATAAAGTTACCGCCCTAGTACAATTTCCTCTCAAAAGAAAACTGCCAAGAAAAGCCAATCCATGCCAATCTCGAGGTTGTATTTTGAAAAATTTTCTGGGGAGCATGCCCCCAGACCCCCTTCATTAGAAGCATCTCTAGGGCCATGTAAGCCTTCGTCGCATTAACAGCCAGCTGTAGCATCAGTGTAAACTTGTGTGGTATAAATTTTTGAGATGCGCCCTCGTTATTTCTCAAGCACGGCTGGTTGTGCATGAATTCCTGACAAAAGACTAAGAGAAGGATGAACTTGCGAAGACTGGACTCGCATTGTGAAAGAAAGCGCTGAAGATAAAACAATAGAACAAAAGAACAATGAGTCCCTTGAATTTTTGCCCCCCTAGTTTATCCCCTTTAAATAGGCCCTGTGTGTTGGACATATGTTTTCGTTATTAACTAAATAGTTGATTTAGTCGCGAGTTTTCTAGTTAACTGTAGTTCCGATCGACGATTCTTTTGTGCTGTCGTCTAGTATTAACTGTGCCTTCAACTGCATTTGTCCTGCAACATATGTGTCCTTCCCTTTCCAATACTAATCTATAACAGTTATCTACGTAAGCAATGTTTTTTTACTCTCAATCTTCTGAATAATAAGCCTTCGATAGACGATCTTTTGATATTTTTATCAAGTTTTCAAATTGGCCTTAATTGCTTGCCCTAGGAAACTTGTTCCATATGTATTGATTTCCACACTATCACAGTAATGCACCTAATAAATTATTGATTTTGCTCTGGAAATTCTTGTGAATTGGCGTTCCGATAATTGATCTTTGGATGTGTTCTGTTTTTTTTTTCTTACTTGCTTTGCTTCTGAACTTATCTATGTGTTCTAATACTATACGATTTAATTTAAAGTGTACATAATCCTCGGGGGTACATGACTTATGAATGGACGGAGATGTGCCGCCCAGATTTCGGAAACCCACCCACTTATAATGTAAACCTTTGCAGAAACAGACCCTATTTTATGAGTAAAAATAAGCGGAATATGAGAGTAATAAGACTATCATAGGCCTTATTTTTGCTTGATATTGTACTACGAACATCTTTGACGCGATTTTACCACTTTTCTGACCGAACTAAAGTTAAACTTTCGACTTTTCTTCAATTTGATACCCACTTTTATGGGGTTTTGGTTAAAATCATACCCATTTTAAAGAATTTCAGGGCCAAAAACCCACCCATATGGGCGGCACATACCCGTAGCCAATTTATACTAAGTACCCCCCCAGGGTACATAGTCCGGTTATATACCTTATTTTTTCGATTGTTAGCCGCCCTTGTTTATCAAGCGCCCTTGAATATATGCGGCGCTAAATGATGTTCAGAAAAAATATAAGCCGTTCTCGGTTATAAGCCGCACCAACAAGACCCGTAACTGAAGGCAAAGATTCTACATTTTGAAAATGATCAGTCTAAGTACGGCTTAGTACATACATAGGGTAAGGTGTCATGAAGCATGCAAACACCTGGCTTCAATACATCCGATATTTCAAAAGCGTATGGAACGATTTATTTTGATCTTTGCAGTTTAAATTTAAGTGTCATGATGGTTTAAAGCGTTGGATCAAGCCGCCCTTGTTTATTAAACGCCCTTGATTATAAGCCTCGAAAAGCGCGTCGAACGCAGCTTACAATCGAAGGATACCCAACTCTGACAACGAACTCTTGGACATGTCCCTTGAGCCCGGGGGTCCCACTCACATTTGTGGGTTTTGGGCGTTTAAATTCTCTAAACCTTGGTATGATTTTAACCATAACCCCATAGAAGAGGGTGGGAAATTTAACAAAACCCAAAACTACCCTATACCTTTTTGAGACAAAATAGTTTTAAAGTAGTGTTGCGAATGCGTCGAAAATGTTCTTAGAACAATTTCAAGTAATCACAAGGCTTAGAAAGTCTCTTTACTGGTTGATGTACTTCTAAAAGTGTCTTGAATTCGTGTTTTTCAAAGAAATTTAAAGCATTCCATGCCAAATTTTTCATTCAGCACAATATGTAGCCATTTTTTCTTTTCATTTGCAGGGCCACATTTTCAACCAACCAACAATCTACGATTACGTCATGTCACAACCGAATGTAGTCAAACGACTCAATCCAATGATTCAGACGACAGCTGGAGAGTACATAATATTCGGAGGAAACCAATACTCTGGGCCTGGTAGTGTTTACTTACTATCATGGTAGATTAGTACAGTTGACTCTCTCCATCTCCACTACCTCCATCTCGACTACCCTCTATCTCCATCTTCTCTCTGTCTGCTCGAACTTTTCTATCTCGAACTTCTCTCTATCTCGAACCTTTCTCTACCTCGAACCTATCTCTCTCTCGGACTTCTGTATCTTTCTCGAACTTTTCTGCATCTCGAACTTCCCTCTGTCTTGAACTTCTCTCCATCTCGAACTTCTCTCCAGCTCGAACCTTTCTCTCCAGCTCGAACCTTTCTCTGTCTCGACCCTTTCTCTGTCTCGAACTTCTGTTTCTTTCTCGAACTTCTCTCTATCTCGAACTTCTCTCTATCTCAATGGCGTTTCAAAAATCTGAAATATTTCCTGAATGAAAAAGGTGAATTAACGGTACTATTATAATCAAATCTTGAATCTGAAGTGAAGTAAATTGACAAAAGTCATGTCTCTGAATTAATTCGTGTAAGTTATAGGTAAACGAAAAAGGAGCAACCGTTAACTTAAGAGGCCTTGAGTAAGGCTAAAACACCATGTTTGCAAAAATCATCCCATCTTTGCTCATAAATTCGGAGTGAAATCTTGCTGAGGTCTGCTATGAGATTTAGGTCAATTTAGTAAGGGAAGATTTTTTTGGTATGGTATGATATGGTATGGTATAGTATTGCATGGTATTGCATTGTATTGCATGGTACCTATGGTATAGTATGGGTATGGTATGGTAGGATATGGTATGGTATGGTATGGTATGGTATGGTATGGTATGGTATGGTATGGTATGGTATGGTATAGTATGGTATGGTATGGTATGGTATTGCATGGTATTGCATGGTACCTATGGTATAGTATGGTCATGGTATGGTATGGTTTGGTATGGTATGATATGGTATGGTATTGCAGGGTATTGCATGGCACTTATTGTATAGTATGGTCATGGTATGGTATGGTATGGTATGGTATGGTATGATATGGTATGGCATGGTATGGTATGGTATTGTTTGGTAAAGTATTGCATGGTATGGTCTTGTATGGTATGGTATGGTATGATGTGGTATGGTATAGTATGGCATGGTATGGTATAGTGTGGTATAGTATAGTAGGGTATTGTATAGTGTGGTTTGTTATGGTATAGTATTGCACGGTTTGGTATTGTAGCTATGTTATGGTATGGTATAGTATGGTATGGTCATTTCTTTGCTAACACAAACATCAATACACGGACACCTTTCTACAACGGAGATTCGTAGTGGTTTCACAGGTGCCCGTTATACGAGATACTAGTAAAAAAACCCTTTCAAAATCGAATTTGTCAACAAATATAAAAAAGAAAGATACTAAAGGCTGATTGACCTTGCCCTTTGCACTTATATACTAATTTCCCATTGCCCTTTGCTCTTTTTGCCCTTGCCCTTTGCACTGATATACTACTTTGCCCTTGCCCTTTGCCCTTTCTTGCCTTTGCCCTTTGCCCTTATATACTACTTTGCCCTTGCCCTTTGCCCTTTTTGCCCTTGCCCTTTGCCCTTTCCCTTTGCTCTTGTATACTACTTTGCCCTTCCTCGTGCCCTTATATACTACTTTGCCCTTAATTACAGGAATGATAACAGTGTGGGTAGTAGCGGATGCTGATACTAATGTTGGCAGGGAACTCATCAGATCGGCACTTCAGTTTATTGTAAGTAATTTTAAAGATATTTTTCTAGAATATATCGAGCTTTGGTATTGCACCATCTTCATCCAAGATTTTGACATAATGTTATGTATACGAAATGACATGATGTACCGTCGACCAGGAATCTCCCCGTCCATTGTACCTTCTACAGTATAAGATCCATCCAACGGACACCTATTTGCAACTGACACCTCCGAACAACAGGAAAGTACGGGACATTTTTAACTACCAGCATTCCCATAGGACGTCTTGCGGGAGAGATACATCTTTAGATCACTACACTACATTATAACCCATTCACATTTTATATGAGGAACTTTTGGTCTAAATTGATGCTGGTTCCTTCATCTTTTTCAAGAAATAAGGCTGAAAGTTCGTTATACTGTTCCTTGTCGTAAGATATGTTTGATACTAATTTTTACAGCAAGTTCATTTAAAGTTGCTTCGGTTTCTAACTTTGAATTTAAATGAAGTCTTTCGGGAACTTCAATGACTTATATGTTGTTATTCGGTTGTTTATTATGAACCGTCTTGTTATTGACAAAGTTATTGTTAGTTTTTCATCCGAGCTTCGAGAGTTCCTTAGAGTTCCGTAAGTGTTGGGGAATTTTCAACCTCAAGTTCCTCACAAAGGTGTTCCTTATCAAAAAAGAACGCGTAGTGGAATAGGCAACAGCTGGAAAATGGAAACTTCTTGAGGACACCTTTAACCGTCGGAATTCCCATCTGAAAGACGAAATTTTACTCTGAAGAGACCTAAACTGCTGTTGTCAGAAGAATTGACTTCAAATAAGTGCACTTACAAAGCCTAGTTTCCATAAACACGTATTTTTTTTGTAAGAAACTAAAAAATTGATCCAGTAGATTCTTAAAATTCTCAGATTTTGAGTACTGAAAGTTTCTTAAGAGTTTCTTGAATATCCACTGTGGCAAGATAGTTATTCTATCTGATTGATGTTCCAAACCCATTTATCGATCATATTTGAATGCTTATGGGTTTCCTGTTTGTCTGCTTGTCACAGAAATGCTTTATTGTAGACGAAACACGGAAAATAAAGGAACATTTTTCGCTGCCTGATGCGAAGTTTCTAAAAATTTTGGCCATTCGAGAGTCTGGGGTCTGGGTTTCTTATAAAGAGTTTCTTATAAAAACATTCTAGGAAGATCCCGTCCTTATAAATGGTCCGAATTTTTATCTCAAGAAACACATTCTTGATTATTCCTTTTTTCTTTTATTTTAGTTAAAAAATTCGAAATCGACAAGACTGGCTCTTATTCTTAACCCAGATACAGAGAAGATGGCGCGTAATGTTCCGACTCTGAATCACGTGATTCAGGGAATCATGAACTCAAGGGACAAGATGATTTCTGGTGTTGCGAAGTTTGTTCTCAAAGTTCTCAACGAAACAAACGATTTTGGACAGTTGGTTAATAACCCCGATGTCGTTGTCGAAATGTCTTCTGGCATTGCGGTAGGAAAATTATCTTTCAACAAATGTGTCGCTTGAGAATGATATAAGAATAATCCTAGGCCCAAAATCGAAAAATTTTAATTAATGTATTCTTATTAAAAGTGTGTTTAGCAAGAAGGTTATTTCATCCAACGAACGCCTCTATCAAATTTCGAAGGAAATGGATGCGTCATTTATATGAGTGAGCATTTATTAGAAGAGTGTTTGATAGATAATCAATGCGACCCTTCATGAAAAGATAAAGAAAATAAAAACCTCTAAACATTGGCAAATAGTTACTCTAAAATGTGATTTTCTATCTTTTAAGGGCTTCAATAAGAAGAGGTTGATGGAAATATTGAGCAGCGATGGTGAAAGATCGAAAACCAATTCCCAACTTGTGATGAACAAAGCGGCTATCAGGAAATATATAGGACAAGAGAATGCTGAAGCATTTGTTATCTGCAACGGAAGGGTACGCTGTCATTGCGATGTATTCCGAGATATTAAGCAGCCTGTAACCCAATCTCGTCCCCAGGGTGAATATGGAATCCTCTCTACAGACTAAGACCGGCATTGCGGTAGTTCCAAGAGAGATATTGTAGCAAATTTTGCTTCAAATTCACATTTCATGGGAGTTGAAGTGAAAGAAAGGATTCAAGTCCCAGTTTATCTGGTCTAGGATCAATTTAAAAGTATTTTCGTTGTTGTTAGTTAATTGCATCTTATTTCCAGAGTTTCTGCAGATATTTTAAACATTACTATCGCTGATTCCTTTTCTGTCCTTTTCTTCTATTTTTCGTGAATTTGGACTAAAATCTGCTGCACTACTTCCACTGAAGCGACTGCAATTCCGTTAAAAAACGTGTGGTGGAGTATACCAGATTATAATTATCAACGGTATGGGACGCAAAGTGGGAGAGACCAGACCAGAAAGTAGTTGAACACGAGGGGACTCACTCCTTCAAAATCTCGTACATCCTTGCTCGAATACCTATTGTTTTCACGGAAATTCCTTAGAAATCCTTTTATTTTAGTGAAAATTCCGCACACCTTTTTGAAGAGCGTAATGCCCCTGGTTTGAATTAATTTCCTTTTCCTCTTAGGTAATTGGACCCTTGGATGAATCCAACGTTTTCACGTTCGATGATTTTGATTTACTACAGTCGTTTGAGAGAGATCGAAGCGCATCGAAGATTAACAACATTGTGAGTTTAATTAGACAACATTGTCGCGTATCCTCATCTACTTTCTTCTTCATGTTCTATTTCTTCAACACAAAATAAAATGAATTTCTCATTCATTCTTTACTACAGTTGACATCCGCTATCTCGACTGCTCGCTATCTCGAACATTCACTATCTCGAACGATTTTCCATTTCCCCTTGTTTTGGTATAAGGGTTTGTATAGAAAAATCAACCGCTATCTCGAACCCCGTTATCTCGAACATTCGCTGTCTCGAATCATTTTCGATTTCCCATGCAGGAAAACCTGCTCTTTATCTCGAACCTTGCCAAATTTTCTGCTGAAGTGGATAAAGAGACAAGCTGTAAATATGTATAAGTTCGCCTAGCGGAGCGAGAATGGCAGCAGCCAAGTGATATGCTGCCCATGTATACAATAGATGAAGCTGTTCTCTTTCGAGCTGTGCTGCATCGCCATTATCTCAATTTCACCAATAGTAGGGATGAAAGCAAATGATCTTTGACTTCTATGTAAAAAATACCAGACTTGTTTGATGAAATTTGGGATCAGTAACCCTTCATGTTAATGGGGGTTCCTTTTCTGACTTAAAAACTATAATTTTTTATATTTACATGGGGCATCAATTATTTCGAACATTCGCTATCTCGAACAAATTCCAGTTTCCCTTGAGAGTTCGAGATAGCGGATGTCAACTGTACTTATAGTAGTTGCTTATCTTACATTTCTCTATGCACTTCAACCTCAGTTCTTTTGATATGAAACTACCCTATGATGATCTGAATTTGACGCATCTTCTAAAATGTTTGCTAATTTTGTGTGGATTGGACCAAAATATAGATTAAAGCCAGGGGGTTTAATCTCAGTTAATTACCCCCGGAAGGGATTGCTATGGATGATGGGAAGGGCACATGCTTTGGGACAATGTCCCGGATGATAGAAGAAATAAATTGGGAATCACAAGGCAAACCTTCCTCAGTCAATATCATTAGTGATCGGCTTAAAGTGGTTTTCAAGTTTCCCTACCCTCCCTCCCTTTGGATAGTGCTTATTCTGCCAACCTGTTTTTTCAAGTCATCTACAACCTTTGTTTTCTTCTACTACTCCTCTCGTTTGCGACTTCTTTCACTGGTGAGCAAGGTACATAAGCCACCGACTATAAAGTGTTTGTTGTGGTCAGGCAGTTAACGGTTAAGTAGCTGAGGCTTAAGGCCGGGGGGCAGAAGGGGTGTATACAGTGGGCCGGAAATTCTTTCTTTGTCCCAGTCACTGTCTTTACGGGCCATTTAGAGGCCATTTAAGGCTTTTAAGCTAAAGGACCAAGGGGTAATGCATACGCTCCAGAAGCCCTTTGGAGGCCATCCCATTTGGCTGATGCACAAACGCCCAACTTCCTGACAGGGTTTTGGTTTTTTGGTATTTACCTGGAGGGGGGAATTAATTGGAGATAAAATCATGTTTAGCAAGCAAAACACAAGGGTTGAATTGAATTATCTGTCGACAATGTGGCTAGGCTAAACTAGAATGCATTTGTGCGACATGGTCCATTTTTTGGTGTCGCGCGACATTGACGACAATGTTACCTTGTTTAGCCAGGTCTTCAAATTGTGTATAGTTGAAAGTCGATGCACGCTTTTTTATAAGAAACCAGTTTATAAAAAGACCTAGATCTAGGGACTCCCAGCATTTAAGAAACTTAAAGATGACACCAGCATAATTAAGAAACCTCAGAATTTCAAAATTCTGGTTTTAAACCGGGAATGTTCGTGGGAGGACGTTTTTGTAATTGTGTTTTCTGACAGTGCGACTCTTACCCTTTTGACCTATTTTGTGGTCTTTTGCTGTTCTTATTTATTTAAAAAACGATATTTTTGGTGTTATAAATTGAATTTTTCATACAGCCAAGGAACATTTTCAGAAACCTTTTCAGAAAATTTTTAGTGCTTAAATAGGGTAAAAAGTTGAGAAATTTTGGTACAAGGCCCCGACCTAGGTTTCCCGTAATTTTGCAGTCTGAAACTCATTTTGCTAAGGTTTTTCCGATTCGTCATATGTGAATTTAGAAGTCTCGTCTTTCACATCTGCAGGTTCAAGATATGCATTTCAGTCATATGCCATCCGAGGGTCAGGAGAGGTGAGTGGACTTATTACATTCGTCATAGTCTACCCTCCTCCACATCCCACCATCCTACTTCAGCTCAGGGACCGCGCAGCCTCCACTTTTTTCCAAGATAGATATCTTTTAAAAGAATGGCATTTTCAGTTTTTTCCGTTCAAACGAATCAGTGACAATTGAAGAAAAACAACTCACACACAAGTTTATTTGTCAATAAGGGTACCAAGGTCAAAGTTGAAGATGCAGCTACGAGTCCATCTCTACAGGTGCTGTACAGGTGCTTTTCTTCGGCATACAAGGCGAAATGTCTTAATAAGAGCTAAGAACAAGTTAATCTTTTCAAAAATATACTAAGCTTATACTAAGTTTACCAATCAAACTTTAAAATATCGGAGGCGGAACTGCAATTCAAGGGAATTCTCACCGTTAAGAAAGGAAACAATCCCAATACAAAATACTAGCATTAGACAAAAACACTGTTAATGCGTAGGAAAACTGAAAGGATTAAGCATAAGAGGGCCGTAACTTTTGAAATAACATTGCAAAAGTTATTGCGGCTTAAAGAATTATATAGTTTTGCATGTATTTTGTTATAAGAAATAAAATATTGGAACAGTACTTATCGTGGCTGATATGGACAAAATTAGTTTCTTTCCAAAATTTTAAGAAGGAAATAAAAAATTCGCGGTGAAATGCACGGCCTCCTAAAACCTTACCGCTTGTCAAAATTTTGGACGGCCGCGCATTTTATTGCGGATTTTTCATTTAATTTTATTTTGCAAAGAAAATAATTTTTCCATATCAGCCGCCGTACAGTACTGGAAGTTCCTTTTGTAGTAAAGTCTTGCGACAAATAACGGAACATTTTCGGGCATCTACTTAAAAAGCTTTTTCGTCTGACACTCTTTAGAATATAAACGTCAGGATATGCACCAATCAGAAAGCGAAGCCGAATTGGCATTGTGTTTTAAACACCAATCAGCTAGCGGGAATCAAATATGAGAATTCAGCCTTCAGAGTTGTTTATGAGTTGCTTTAAGCTCTTCTGTGAGAATGAAAGTTGCCAGCCCTGGTTATAGAGGATTCCAATTTTTTGCTATTTTCCTGCTAAAATTTTTGCTGAAATTTTTGCTGAAATTGACAAAATTTTCACTGATGTATACAAAAAAGATTTTCGAACCAAAAAAGTTGAGAAAATAAAAAAGCCGACGTCACAGACGTTAAAATTGCAAGAAGCAGCGGAAACATTTTTGGACATGCTTAAAAGCTTTTTTTTCGTCTGACACTCCACAGAGTATAAACGTCAGAAACAGACCGAAACACTTGAAAAAGGCGAAATTTATACCCAGATGCGGTTCAAAATGCACCAATCAGAGAGTGAAGCTGAATTAGCATTGTGTTTTAAACACCAATCAGCTTACCGGATATATATTAGGAAGAAGATCAATAGAATTAATTGAAGAGTCCAAGTGAGAAAACGAACTCTTTCTGTCTACACAGAACCGGCCTTTGGTTTTGATGTGGACAGATCCCAAAACCCCTAAGTGAAATAAAGAACAGGGACGCCGGAGAGGGGGGCGCGGGGGCAAGCGCCCCTCTTGCCCTTTCCTAAGGGGGGCAAGGGGGGCAAAAGTGCCCTTTCAAGGAAAAACAATAATTTACTTTCACAACGTTAAATACGATACAACTGAAAGCAACTTATGTTGAAACTTGATAGAAAAGCCGCCATAGCTTCATTTCCTTATCAGAAACACATCAGCAACGAAAATTGACTTGCAATTGCAACTTCAAAATAAGCAATATGCGATCTTATGCGATTCGGAATGAGGACATGTGGAGAAATAGCTAAAATTATTGTGGAAGAACATGATTAATATTCGTTGAAACATTTTTGATAGCATTTTAAGCCAATCTAAAGGGCGTGGCCACAAAAATTTCCCGGGGGAGTACCCACGGACCCCCCAGTTTTTCGGCTCGCTTCGCTCGCCTTCGGTCTTGATTGCCCTCACGTTCCCGGTCGCCCCCCTTGCCCTACCATCGCTCCGGCGTCCCTGTGCTCTCTTTGCCGAAAATTGTGGTGACGAACCACACTTCGCGTCCCACACTTGATTAATATGCTAAGTTGTTAAAGGCCAAAATCGTGGTTTCTTCGTCTAAGAATAGTACATAAATTTAGTATTCCCGACTTTCGAAAGATTCTGTCTTGTAAAAATGATGAATATTGATTGTTGTAGCGGTACCCTGCAGGCAGAATACATGATAACTCCAATTTCGGCCTAACATGCATTTGTGAATAGTGATGAACCTTTGGACATTGTATGCCGGTATACTAGCGATCCGGGGGAGTACTTCAATGTGACCATGATTAGACGTGAATCTGGACTTTGACAAAAAGACCCATTTGTATGATAGGATTTTCTATGATTTCTGACCCATTTGCATGAAAATCGGGAAATTTCAAGCCCTTGTGTATGAATTTGGTTGATTTTAAAACCCTTTTACAGTGCTAGAATTCACGAAAAGTCTCGCAAAATCGAATCTGACGGCGATTCTTTGCAATCAATGTGACCGTGCTCTGTTGTTGCTGCTAATTCATCGTTTCGAAAGCAAAAAACACAGTAGAAAGGTTGTCAGCCACTTTGCGGTAAATCATTATGGGACCTATTAGTAAGAAAATCCTAAAATACCAACCCATCAACCAGAATCGAGCAGAATATCAGACCCATGTGTAGAGAATTTCAGTCGAAAAAACCCATCCATATGAGCGGCACGTCCAGTATGTCTACATATTGAAGTACCCCCCTGGACTAGCGAATCCCCCCCCCCCCCTGTGAAAACTCCAACTTTAATTTACTTATAGATTCAAGATTTCCGTGCGCTAGCCAAGACAAAACTGGGTGCAAAATAATTCCGATAACTTGAGAACAATCGATAACTCGAACATTCTTAATCTCGATCCATAGTTTCATTCTCTTTCGGCCATTTCCTTCCTATAACTCGAAATTTTACCTCGAAATTTTCATTTTACGTAACCCTCCCCCATTTAGGGCAGACGTTGCATGGTATACACGGAAATTAGTTTTTATATTGGTTATTGTTCTTGTTCTACAATGCGGTAAACATTATGTTCATGACCTTAGAAGTCGATTTTCAAGCAAGTGCCCTCTCTTGATGTAGCGACCCTTGAAAAAGCCCTCCTGAACGATCAGTATTAAAAATATGTGCCCCTTAGTTCAAGAATTCTGTTATTGAAGAATAGCCCAAAAAGCAAAAAGCAATTCCAGTTTTTAACGGGTTAACTGTATTAGGTATTGAAGGTTTTGTTTCTCTCTCCCGTAGGTTCAAAGCCGACATGGTTATGAAGATAAATGCCATTTTGAGCTCAAAGAAACAGGCAACGAAAACAATGCTGGAATTTTATGATGATGCACACAGGTATTGCTTATTAGTCCAAACATCCAATACAAAACAGTAGAATACCTTAACATACCAAGTCCTACCATACCATACCTATCCTACCAACCATACCATACCTCACCAAACGTAACCATAGTATACCGTGCCATACCATATCATACCATACCATATCTTGCCATACCGTACCATACAGTGCAATATTTAACTTTACCATACAATACGATACCATTGAATACCATACCACACCAAACGCAACCATTTTATACCAAACCTAACCATACCATACCATGCCATTCTATGAAGAAAACCATACCGTACCATGCAACCATACCATGCCATAACATACAATATCATGCTATGTCATACCATATCATAATTTATAATTCCAAATCATACCCTAACAATAGCATACCATACCACACCATGCAATGCCATACCATACCATGCAATATCATTCCATACAATACAAAAAACCGTACCATACCATACCATGCAATACAATACAATACGGTACCATAACATACCATACCATCCATACCATACCATGCAATACCATTCCATACCATACAATACAGTACCATACCATGCCATGTCATACCATGCAATACCATTTCATACAATACAATACCGTAGCATACCGTGCCATACCATATCATACCATACCATATCTTGCCATGCCGTACCATACAGTGCAATATTTTACTTTACCATACAATACGATACCATTGAATACCATACCACACCAAACGCAACCATTGTATACCAAACCTAACCATACCATACCATGCCATTCTATGCAGAAAACCATACCGTAACATAGCATACCACACCATACCATACTATACCATTCCATACCATTCCATACCATACCATACCGTATCATGCAACCATTTCATGCCATAACATACAATATCATGCTATATCATACCATATCATAATTTACAATACCAAATCATACCCTAACAATAGCATACCATAGCAACCATACAATGCCATACTTGACTTTACCATACCACGCCATGCAATACCATACCATACCATGCAATACCATTCCATACAATACAAAACCGTGCCATACCATACCATACCATGCAATACAATACAATAAGGTACCATACCATACCATACCATACCATACCATACCATACCATACCATACCATACCATACCATAACATACCATGCAATACAATTCCATACAATACAATACCGTAGCATACCTTACCATACCATACCATGCCATACCATGCAATACCATACGATAGGATACCATACCAAACCATCACATACCATACCATAGCATACCAACTGTTGTCACAAAACCCTGCTTATTATGCCAGAAACATCATATCATGCCTTGCTATAGCTACAATGAATACCGATATGTCTCATGCATCTTCTTTCTTCTAGTGTAATTCATTTCAAACCAGCAAGAAAGTCGATTAGCTACAGTGTAACTGCGATACTTGACCCATTAAGTGCAGGTATAAAATTCATTTTCAACAGCAATCTTAATATACACCTTTTCAACTAAGGGCCTCGTTTTCAAAAAAAAATTAAAATTGTGTTACAGAAGCATTTCGACGTCAGATTCGAATTCAGCAACTTCGTTTTAGTGTTTGGGCAAATGTTTACGATTCTAGTCCTTAAGATGTTCATTTTATAGCAATTACAAATTTGAAAATTTATAAAGGATTTGACCGTAAAAAATGACTGAGGGTGTAAAATTTCAACCCGAGCGATTTTTCACGGTTAAATCCTTTATAAATTTTCAAACTTTTCGTCGCTTTAAAATCAACATCGTAATGACTAGAATCGTAAGAATTTGCGACAACACTAAAATGAAGGTGCTCAATCTGAATCTGGGGTCAAAATTTTTGTACGAACAAATTTTCGTAAATTTTGAAAACGAGGCTCTTAGTTGAAAAGGTGTATTCCATAAACCGTGAGTAAACATAGGCCCTTGCGCAACAATCGAAAACTGTTTGTGACGCTTTTGCACAGTCAAATGTTTTACGATTTTGCCACGCCGCAAAACATTGTTCGTCAAAAATTTTTATTGCCTCCAGCATGAAATATTCATCCAAAGATGTTGTTGAACTGTCTCATTATTATCATTTTGTTATTATTTGCTAGTCTAGTGTATATCTAAAGATTATTGCTTTTAGTGCTTGCTTCGCTCCTTTAGTATTCTACTGCGGCCTATATGAGGTGCTCCCGTTACCTAAAAGGGGGGGCTTTCTTTCGTATAAAGCCGGTGTTTAGGCACTTAAGACTTTTCCAGCATCCCGCTTATTTAACACCCCTTCACACACACACACTTTAATAGGTTTTAGTAAACTGTCCAAACGCCCTGCACATTTCCTTTTTGTTGCTATTTCGTTCAGGGATTTTTTCGAAATTTTCAAATGATGTTGTACCCATTTCCGGGGAGTGTAAAGATTTTAAAAATAATACTGTTCCATGAATATCGATTATTCAGACGATGGCTTTATTTAGCCTCTGCATTTCTCACGACAAAACGTGTTTATTTTTTCAGATGCACAGAAAATATTACCCATCTTAATGGTAAGTAAAAGATTTGATCTAAAATTTGTTGCACTTGGTTAGTGGCTAGTCTAACCCTTAAGGCCTAACTAAACTAGGAGACATGTCACGCGCGACATTGATGTCGCCTCGGTGTCTCTCAGTTTAGCCACCTCGGAAACTTTGTAGAGCGCGACAAAATGTTGCTCGCTTCTCACTCGCATGTTTAGCCACCCTGAATGACAAGCCAAATACTGTGTCGCGCGCGACAATTCTCCTAGTTTAGCCATTGCTTTAAGCTGTTGCTAATCTAGGAGACATGCCGCGCGCGACATCATATTCGGCGTGACTCCCAGGGTGATTATTATTATTATTATTATCAATTTATTTACCGTAGGTATTATTAGTAATAGCTAATAATTAAATAGCTAATTAAAACCTACCACGTAACTAAGAATAAATTAAAGATCAAAATAAATTGTACATAGTTATTCAAACAAAATGTAGTTGAAAGTTTATTGAAAAGTATACCGAAAGTTTAAATATGACTAAGTGAAGAAACCAATTTGAGCTATGTATGGTTTCTTCACTTAGTCATATTTATTACTAAACATGCGAGTGACAAGCAAACAACATATCCCCCGAGTTACGGAAATAAGAAGTGATTTTATTATCTCCCAGAAACATTTGCGTGTCTCGCTACAATTTTTTTCGCGCGCTGCAGTTTCCGAGGTGGCTGGACTGGGAGACATCGAGGGGTCGTGTCAAGCACGACAATCTCGCGTGTGACACGCGTTGCGCTCGAGTTTAGCCAGGCCTGAACACCTCTGCCATGGGATTTGTCGATCTCCCCTCGAGGTCTTGCGGATGGCAGACATGCGTCATCATGTCTACCATTTTGGACGATGCTTAAGACCGTCCGTGTATTTTGTACTTATAATTTGTCAATTTTCATCGAGCTAAGTGGAATGGATTGTTCTTTATATTCAGGTTTTGGTTAATGTCACGAACGTTGATTTGAAAATATTTTTCAACTGCAAACACAAGTTATCAGAAATGCCGTTAAAAAGGTCAGAACTTAATCATTTGTTTTATGTTTATTTGTCATGAATTTGTAAATTTGTTCTATATATTCGCCATTCGTCACAGCTATATATAAATTTATATGATGCTGAAGATGACTCAGCATAACCGAAATACAAAAGAAGTAAAACTAAGAGCCTTAACATGCGAGTGACAAGCGAGCAACATGTCCCCCGAGTCATTTGCATGTAACGGAGACAAGAAATGTTTCTGTTGTCTTCCAGAAACATTTGCGTGTCTCTCGCTATAAATTGTGTCGCGCACAACAAAGTTTCCGATGTGGCTAAGCTGGGAGACATCGAGGGGCCACGTCACACGCGACAATGTCTCCCAGTTAAGCCAGGCCTTAACAGACACATTTCTTGTCTCTGCGACTTGCAAATCACTCGGGGGACATGTTGCTCGCTTGTCACTCGCATGTTTAGCCATTTGGGAGAAGACACGTCGAATACAACAGTGTCGCACTCGACAAGTTTCCTAGTTTAGCCATAGCTTTAGAGAGTTACTCGGCAATTTCATTGAGCTCTATATAGTTAAGCGGATACCTCCTTGGCTCTCTGGTCATGCAGTCCAGGATCGAATCCAATCTATTTTAGTAAAACAGATGCGTGTGTTGCTGCTTTACTAATTAACTGCTGTGGAACTCCAGAGAAACTGTCTTTCGTCGATCGATGCCTGATTTAACGTGCAGGGAACACGGAGCCAGAGAAAGACCAGAGAAAGAGACGAGCGTTTCGTATTAGCAATCTACTGAACTATCTACTGAACTAAATATTTACAAGGAAACAGGTATTTAAAGTTGATACACGGAAGTGGGCTGAGAATCTGAACGGTACAAATAGAAAAATTGCTATGGTGAGTTATAAAGGAAATGCAGTGAGTACGGAGAAGCTAGACAGATAAGGCAATGATTGAAGTAACGCGGGAATGACCTGGTGCAATGATGTAATGCAGGCATGTGTGGGTGCTCGTAATGACGTGGGTGATGCCGAGTTAATGAGATGCATTGTTGAGTGTTGCGAAACAACAGAATGAATGAATAGTTAGAAACGCCCCAGAATGATAAGGAAGGGCCTAAACTAAAGAAATGGCTAATTCACTACACTATTGTTGTATGCCACTGATTGAATAACCATTTGCTTTCTGTGTATCTTTGCACGTTATTTTACGACTACCACACAGTATTTCAATTTTATTCACCCAGTCAATGGGTAGTATCCCTAACCACGTGGTATAACCTTCGTCGCATGATTGATTGGTTTCAAAACGTAACCAAACTAGTTTGTGAATGAAAAATTAGTTATCCTCTCCTTGTGCGACCATCCTTGCAGTTGCTGTTCTTTTTGAATGCGAAAAAAAATTGGTGCATTTAGCGCCGGTCGCTCCCGCGGTTGCTAGGGTCTCGGAAGTAGATGAACTAATGAGACCACGTGCATTAGGCCATGACGTCACAGCACCTTAAATTTAAGGTGCTGTGCTGTGGCGTCGTGGTGTAATCCGTCTTACTCGTGATGTCAGGAGCTCAGTGTGGTCAGGGTTCGAGGCCATCCACAGTAACTTAAAGTCAGAAACGTTTTAATTTTGTCTGCGAAACATTTTCTCTCATTTCCTGTGTTTCGTCTGCGATAAAACGTTTTTCCGACATTCAAACAAATTGGAAAGGTACAGCACAGATTAGCCAAGATTATGTCTCCTTATTCTGAGGCCATAGTTACAATAACCATGTCGCGAACAGCTATAGATATTTAAGAAACACTTGACAAGGCTTAAGAAACTAGGCCAGTTTTTAAGTTTTTAAATTTTTATCTAATAATGATTTTTCTAATTTTAATTTTTTTTGGTAAATAAGATACGTATAAAAAATTCCCTGCGTATGCGAAGTTTTCTTAGGACTGTACACGCTTTTTTTTATAAGGAACCTACCTAAAGGCCTAGTTCTTAAAGTTCCTTATTTTTGGACCTCTTTTGAGGCAATTGTAGTTCAAAAAGTTCCTTAATAGTTCCTTAATTTTAACTGCACATACAGTGGTCTTAACAATAAAAGAGAGACACTTGCATGTGAGCAAAGCTCGAGACTACTCATGGAAACATTTGATACATGCTTAACGTACAATTTATGTGATTTTCGACTGCAAACGAAGGGAACCGGCTTTCTAATTCTTGCTTATTTCTGTTATTTGCAGTGATAAAACTATTCAACAATGAAAAGTTCTTTAGTTATTTTCTCTCTAGTAGTATACGTTCTTTAAATTTTCGGGCCTTCTACATGTAGGTTCCTTATAAAGTGGTTCCTTATAAAAAAAGCGTGTATTTTACTAAAAGTCGCAGCTGTGCTTTTCAAAGCAGGTGCATATTTGTAATGAGGTGATTACGCAGTATACATATCTTTGGCTCAGCGACGCCGCATCAGTGTTCTGGATCTGCTGCTAACAACACTCGAAACAACTTTGTGTCAGATAGAAACGACGCAAAAATGAAAAATTGGATGTCCAGAGCTGTTTCAAGGATAACGAAGAAAAAGAATACATGTGCATATCAATTGCTGAACGAAAAACCCGACGATGATGATGCATTTTATGAGAATTTTCTGAACACTCGGCGTTTCAGACGAAGACACGCACTTTCCGAAGAAGACAGTGAGAGTCTCGCCAGAGACCCAAAGACACTTGTAGAGCTACTTCACTGTATAATGGTATGGAGAAACCTCAGGCTTTATGGACTTCTGGATGTAGACCTTGCTGAACATCTTAGGACTGCTACTCCTGGAATTTATCAAAAGGTTCTCAACGATGTCAAATTCAAGGGACTGTAGCTGTTTTATATTGCTGTTAACGTCATTTCTTCGCATTCTCTCATAATCTCTGACGCAGTATCTTGATAATCGTGATCATCTTCATCGTCATCATTGTGACCAACATCATCATATTAATCGACATCATCATCATCATCATCACCAGTGCCACGAACACGATCATCATCGTCTTTATCATCATCTTTATATTCTTCATATCATTATCGTCATCCTTATCGCCGTAATCATCATAATCATCGTCATCACCAGTG